>APFE030033158.1:0-188346 GCA_000404065.3 Pinus taeda | reverse complement strand
CTTATCCGCTGAAGATTCCACATGGGAGGATGAGAATTTTATACAGAAGCATCCAGAACTACTCAAGCGTTGAGGACAACACTTTTTTGAAGGAGAGGGGCATGTTAGGTCACTATAATACTAGTGATTACCCCATTACTTTTGTAGTTGTATCCCTTATTAATATTGTTGTGCCCTTATTGTCCCCATATTTTTGTTACTGTGCCCCATAGAATCCCTCTATTGTTATTTTTGTGGCTTTATATATTATTATTAGGTCGACTGGGTTATATTGTGACTCCTTAGACTCCTATATAAGAAATGAGGTTTTTTCATTCGACTCATCCAAGAATTGTTCATTTGTGTAATGTAAAGGAGGTTGCCCCCTCGAAGAGGCTTATTTCTAAGGCGTTCATCTATCTTTTCTATCCTTTTGTGAGCTGGTTTCATAACACTCCTGAAGAGAAATGATACATATAGACTCTCCTAGACCACTTTCCCAACTTTAGGAGTCGAATTCCTTGGTGGAGGAACTGACTCCAAGATTCTCTCAACCAACAGGTGAGTGAGAAGGTGAAACTCAAACACTTCGTGGAGAGTTTGTTTAGGAATTTTCTTCTTTTATGAGGGCTAATAAACGTCAAAAAAAACCTATGACATACATTTATTCATGCCTACATCACCTAGCCTCTAAACTAGTGCCATTACATAGAGAATCTTGACTTTGACAGAGTCAAACTAGAAACTAGAAATTTACACAGTGAAATTTATAATTTGAAACACAGAAAAGTGTAGAAGCGCAGCACCAACTTTGAGCTGATTTTCAGGTGACTTCCAGGGATAAAAATGCAAAATGGAGAGAATGGTCAACTATCCCTTCAAGTCTAGTTTCCAGAACAGTTTTAATTTCTTAATTTGGACCATGGGAAGGCCCTCAAAAATCCATTCTCCCAAGGTCTCTCCAAAAGCGCACCGCCTATCAAAAAATGGTCCAGAATGCTACTTTTTTTTTTCCATTTTTTTGCCTTTTTCTCCAAAATCTGAGCAAATGGGTTTTTAGAGGATGGAAAGAGATTTCCAAAAATGTCGACCTTTCCTCAAATGGAGGACCGAGGAAAAAGCGTAGCACCTTTTGGAGCAGCTGAATTTCTGAATTTAGACCAAAATTTCTCAAAAAACTCAAAATGCAAAATTTGCTCAAAATTGGATGGAAGGTGTAAAAATATGTTTTTTAAACCTTCATAGATGCTTCAGCAAGCATATCCAAGTTTTCCTCATCCTTTTGGCCTTTTTTGGCCTCCTTGAGCTTATTTTCAAGTTGTTTTACTTTGACATTGGCGATCATGTTTTGAGCTTGATAGTGATGTGCCATGTGTCTGAGCAAAAAGTGCAGTGCTTCTAAGTGCAATGCCTACAATTTTATGCCAATTTGACCTAGGAAAACGACCTTTTTACTTTTTTGGACGAGATAGCTTGATAACAAAGAGTGAATAGGATGTGAATGAAGGAATTTGGGGGATTTTGAGTTTATATAGGGAAAGTTTCTTCACTTTTTCAAAAAGAAATGGGACCCACCCTTCTTTAGAAATTGATTTTCACTTTATGAAAACATAGTTACCTTTACCATTGCAAATCTGAGATGTCCTTTACTTTCCTGAGTGCTGGAGCTTCTTTTTCTGGAACTTTTCGAACATGAGAGTATGAGGAGTGTGTGAAAAATCAAGATCAACTCCCAAAAGTTTCTTTGTCATGTTTTACTCACTGTTGTTTTTATTCATGAAAATGATGGACCTTGGAAACCTTAGCGACCTAATGGATGACTTGAGACCAAATGGAATGATGATGATGACTAACCCATTTTTATTGTGACACCTTCATAAAGTGTGATAGGCAACCAACATGAGTTAATTTCCAAAGAATGACTTCATCTTTAGACTGACCAAATTTGCTATGTAAACCTAGTAGTAAAAAAAAATTGATTTTGAAAGTCTGGAAAAACATAGTAAAAGCATATTTGATCCAGGTGACAGGCTAACAAGACTGACACTAACGTTGGCTCCAACTGGGGATGGCAACTCCTTGGAGCTGTCAAGAACACCGTAGACCAAGTAGCCTTATTCATTGGGCAATGGAGTCAACATGCATAAAAACTGACTTTTGACTTAAGACTGATTGACCTTTTGACATGACAGAAAAAACCTAAAAAAAAAAAAAAAAAATGAAAACAGTGTTGACTTAAAGAGCCTTAGGGCCTTCACTTCGGGCTTCAAACTCCTATGACAACTATCTAAAATGTTGCAAGTAAAATACACACTGGTATGTACAATGATGATGAATTTTGAGGAATTTTTAAACATAATAGTGCTTGAGAAGCCTACCATTGGTTGCCCCTCCTGAATAATCTCTTCCATCCATTTCTTCCAACAAGAAAGAATTATTTCCTCTGAAGGTAGAAATTTTTTAGGGCCCCTTCCATAAGTTTTCAAAATTACCATGTTTTCCTTTTTCTTCATTTCTAGCATCCCATCAAAGAACCACATCTCCCAGATTGAAATTGTCTTCCTTGGTTTTGTGGTCATAAATCTTTTTAATCTTTTCCTGGAGTTTGAATGTGTTATGGAAAACCTCTTCCCTTGTTTGTTGTAAATGAATCATCTGATTTATCATCCTTTTTATGTCATTCATTTCACTATCCAATTCTTGTAGAATTTTCATTACTGGGACAACAAGAGATGAAGGAAATATTGTATCAACTCCATATACCCGCTGAAAAGGAGACATACCTATTGATTTTTTAGTGCTGACCCTATCTGCCCACAAGGCATTGATGAGTTTGTTATGCCAATTCTTCTTATTTACCTCCAAGACATTCTTGATGATATTAACCAAGGATTTATTGGAAGATTCGACAAGGCCATTCCCTTGCGGATGATAAGCAGTAGAATGTCCTAGCACAATATGATATTTGGCACAGAAGTCCACCATTATTTTTTATTTGAAAGGAGCAGCATTGTCTGTAATTATTTTCTGTGGGCAGCCAAATCTAGAAAAAATATTAGACTCCAGGAATTGAATGATGACAGAATCAGTAGCTTGCCTAGTTGGGATAGCTTCAATCTACTTTGTAAAGTCGTCAGTGGTTGTTAATATCCATTTATGTTGTGTTGAAGATGAAGGATGGATTTCGCCAATGAAATCAAGACCCCATTACTGGAAAGGAGCTGAAATCAAAACGGGTTGTAGTGGTAATGGAAACAATTTTCTCTTCCCTTGAAAAAATTGACATTCATGGCAGCTCTTGACTTTTTGTATGCATCGGAAAAGGGGGTGGGCCAATAGAAGCCAGCGCTTAAGATCTTATTTGTTGTAGTTTTCCAAAAATGGTGACTGCCAAAATCTCCTTTATGAAAATCCTTCATTACATCTTTAGCTTCATTTTCTACCAAACAATTCAGAAGCACACCTCCAGGATCTTTCCAAAACAAAACACCATCTAGAATACAATATTTTAAAGCTTTCAGTTTCAGTGATCTATCTTTACCTTTGGGGACTTTCGAAGGGGGATTCAAGTGTTGCAAGACATAGACAATGTTGGAATACTAGGGTGAGGACATGAACATATCGGACACCTGTAGGAAAGGGTCATCTTCTTCTTGTTCTTCTGACAGTGCAGCAATCAAATTGATATCTAGTGCGTGTAGATTTGATTCGGCCATGAGTTTGGCTAACCCTTGTCCTTTAATGAGCTTTGTAGGCTTTATCTCCAAGTCATACTCCAGCATGGTTGCAATCCACTTTCCTCTTCTACCTTCAGGATCTGTTTGCACAATAATTTCTCTTACTGTTGCAGTAGAAACATAAGCAATGGTATGAGAATGTAGAATATAAACTCGGAAATCCTTTAGGGATTTTACCAACGCCAATTCCTGCTTCTCAATGATATTGTATCTCAGTGCTACATCTCTTATAGTGCGACTGAAGAATGCTATAGGCTACTCATTTTTCTGATCTTTCTTCTGCATTGGCACTGCTACTAACGTATGCTCAGAAGCAAAAGAAAAGATGATGAAATTTGAAGTATAATCTGGGCTAATCAAAATAGGAGCAATAGATAATGCAAACTTTACAGCATGAAATGATTTCTTAGCCTCCAAAGACCACATTACTTCACTATCCTTATTCAACATGTTTTTCATTTCTTTTAAGTGCTCAGCTAGATTAGGAATAAATCTTCTCAAAAAACTAATTTTCCCATTGAAAGACTGAATCTCTTTCTTGTTCCTGGGGAAGTCTAATTGTTGAATGGCCTCCACTCTTGCAGGAACAATGTGGATGCCATCTTTAGAGATGATGTGTCCTAGTAGCTTACCTTCTTCCATGGCGAACAACCTCTTCTTTGGGTTAAGTGAGATGCCAAATTTTCTGCGTTTCTGAAAAACAATCCTTAAGTGATGCAAGTGATCTTCATCAGATTTTGAAAATATTGTAAGATCACCTGGATAGATAACTAGAAATACATATTTTTCATTTGCAAAAGCTATGTCCATAGCCCATTGAAAAGTAGCTCCTGCATTATTCAACCCAAAAGGCATCTTGGCATACATGAATGTACCCCATGGCGTTGTGAAGGTTGTATTGAGTTTATCGTCCTTGTGCACCAAAATTTGGTTGTATCCAGAGTATCCATCTAACAGTGACATCCTAGAGGATACAACCACCCTCTATAGTATGTGATCCATCTTAGGCAAGGGATAGTTGTCTTTCAAGGACATCTTATTGAGATTTATGAAATCAATACATAGATGAATTTCCCCGGTCTTCTTTCTCATAGGTACTAGATTAGACATCCATTCAGAAAACTGAATGGGGAATATGATTCCAGACTTATAAATTCTATTTACCTCTTTCTCAATCAATGGCAAAAACTTGGGATTGATTCTCCTCAATTTCTGGTGAAATGGCTTCTGATCGGCCTTAATAGGAATGGTGTGTTGAATGATACTTTTTTCATAAACTTTAAAATCTTAGTAGTCCCAAGAAAATGCATCAGCAAATTCCTTCATTAAAGACATATACTTACCCTTTGTTTCAAGAGATAAGGACTTTGATAACTTGACCATTTTAGGATTTTCAGTTGTGCCAATGTTTACATCTTCAACTCCCTTTTCTGTAGGAACCATGGTGGGCTTCTTGGCGACATCATCTCTGTCAAATAACTCTTCCAAAGGCACCAAGCCTCTTGGAATGTTGTTGTCCTTGAGCTGTAATACTTTAATGTCATCTGAGTGTATGTTTGGATCATCAAAGTTGTATGCATCATCAATATGAGAATTCTGAAATTCTCCCTCCAATTGTGGAAAACTATCTATTTGCTTATCATCACCAAACACTTTCCACAACCTCATATTATATGGGAAAGTTGGTCAATGTTTGACTTGGATGGAGTATTTATGTAAGGATGAATAGGGATCTTCACCATACTTGTTGTCGTGGTGAGTGAGTCAGCTATGACATTTTGAGTTCTAGGAATAAGAGATAAAGTATATTCTGAAAAAGTCTTGAGAATATCAAGTATAACATTGCGATAAGCTCTCATTCTTGGGTGCTTGGCCTGGTATTCCCCTTTGACTTGCTTGATCACTAATTTAGAGTCGCCATAAACAAAAATCTTTTTTGCTCCCAACTTTTTCAGAATTTTGAGGCTAGAAATCAATGCCTAATACTCCGCCTCATTGTTTGAACATTCAAAAGCCAACTTGTAAGAGCTCATTCTCACATTTCAAGGGATTTTATTTGACTGATGTAATGGACCATGTATCTAGACACCAATTCCTGCTCCTCTTCCCGACGCAACATCGAACTCCATGGTCCAAAGATCATTTTCTTCATCCGGAAAAAGGATTTCTCAAGGTTGAATTTTTTATTTTTAGGATTTTGAATAGCTATCTCAAAATTTTATGTTTTCTGCACTATTCTTTGAATTTCCTCAATAGGATTTGCAAGCTACCTACATTCTTCACCAACCTCTTTACCTTTTGTTGTAATAGTTTCATGTATGTTGCCCATTACCTTGGGAACTTCTAAAATTTCCACTAGTGGACTTTCATCATTAACAGAATTTATATCACTAAACAAAATGAAAGAGTCAAGATCAGTATGAACAGCATGTATAGGATGATTGACTGGCTTCTCCTTACTGCTGATCATAAATTTCATCTTATTTTATATATAAAGTTTCCGAAGCTGTCTAAAAATAGGGATAGTGGCATATGAAAAGTCAAGTTGCAGAGTGCCCTTTAATTTTTCTCCCCAAGACCTTGAAAGCAACATGCCAAACCTAGGAGGAATATCAACAACTACAACATCCATGAGTACATTTTTGGTCGGGATTTGCTCCAAGGACACTACCAAGTATTTAATAAGGCCAAGGCATTTCACTCTCCCAGAATCAAAGGAATAAAGATCATGGTAAGGTCAGGTGATGCTCAGTCCTAGTTTATCCATGATGGCTTTAGGCATTAGATTATGGGAGGTGCCAGAATCTAGCATAGCATTATGAAGGATAAAATCATGAAGTTTAAGACTCAGATAAAAAGGAGGAATTTCACTATCTAGAGGAGCTCCTTCTAAGGCTCGACCAAAAAGGACTGTTGGCTCATCATTAGCCACATTAACTGTATCAGACATCTAGTCAACCTTAAGCATATTTGCAATCTAAAATTTGTATTTGTCATTCCTTACCAATTCGGTGAGGGCAGCGGTAATTTTCAATTTAGAAATTTCATTCTCCAAACTAAAAATATTAGATTGTTTTTCTACCTCTTTTTAAGCGATGTCCTTCCTTTCTATTTGGCCTTTAGCTTGAGGTTCCTTCCTGTGACTTTCAGTTTGCAGTTCTTTATCTTTCCTCACATTGCTAGTGGAGGCTTCATTTGTTCTATCCCGATTATGTATGACAATATCCTTGTCTTTATTCTGGCCTACAGGAGTGGTTTCTTTCCTTGGTGCGTCCTTTCGTAGATTTTTTCTTTTTTGAGTTAGAGTGATAGGTACATTTCTATTCCTCAAATTGTACTACTTTTGGAGATGACTGAGGGCATTCTAATATCCTCTTTGGTACTCTCCAGTCTGAACAGCCCACAAATCTTCGCTTGTGAACACAAATTGTTGATCACTTGGTATGAAAGAGTCTTCAGAAAATTGATCTTCCTCTGTTAGAAAAGTAGGCAGTTCATCTTCTTAAAAGAAGTGATTTGCTTCTACAATTTCTTCTTAATCTTCTTCCTAACCTTCAGTGTAATTTTGTTGGAATGGAGCTCTTACTTGACCTTGAGGATCTTGGTTTCGCTGCTCTTTCTGTCGATTTCTAAATTGTTGTTGTTGTTGTCCGTGTAAGTTAGGATTCCTCACTGAAGGTTCAGCTTGTCGATCAGTTATGGATATTCTATCCATCATCCTCTCCACAATTTTTATTATATTGTCAAGCTTTGCATCAGAAGATGTTACAGGCTCTTCTTTGAAGACAACTTTCTTCTCTGCCCTCTCTGTCTTTGATTTTGACTTCTAAATGAGCAAATTGGCTTCGACACTGACTACATTCCACTGCATCTCTTCAAGAGTAGTGGGGTCTCTTTCTCTGAGCTGGTAGGCCATGTCCAGATCGAAAGCATCAAGATAATAAAGAAGAGCCAAACCAAGAGGAGGCTTCATATCATCGGGTATGGAATTGTACACTATATTAAATCTTGCTGTGAATTCTTGAACTATTCCATTTGGGTTCCTTTTCATTAAATTATACTCAGCCAATATCTGTAATGGATTTTTCTTCTCTTGCCAACGAGCTAAGAATAATTCAATCAATCTTTGAGAACTATTAATAGAATTAAAAGCCATACTTCGAAACCATTTTTTAACATCTCCTAAGAAACTCTGAGCTATAACCCTCATCTTGGCATTCTCCTCATCAATTTCTTCTAAATCAATGAAATCTATTTACTTGTCAACATGCTGCTGAGCTGTAATTTTTGCACTTCCATCAAATAAAGGGAGTCTTTGACCATAATGATGAGGCAAAGCAGCAAGTTGAGAAGACAGTAAAAGAGGTGAAAATCTCACCATGACTGCTGGAGATAGTGAAGGTGCTACAATGGAATGTGTAAGTAAGGGTGGTGATGCTGATGAGGATGATGGAACAACTAAATTGGTTGTGAGGCAAAGATGGAACGAATGGGGGAGGTATCAAAGATGATGAAACTAAAACTTTGGGAGATGTAGGAGATGTGCTTGGAGGAGAAACAGAAGATGAATATGTGGCCAGGTATTCAAGTTGATATTGATGAAAATCTTTTTCAGTAGTGATCTGGAGTTGGTCAACAAGGCTTTGAAGCTTATCAAAATTCAACCATAGTTCATGATCAGTTTTAGCAGACAAAGATTCTGAAGAGATAGAGTGAGTTTCAACCTTTAAAGGTTCTAATGTTATCTTAGAGATACAGGAGTTAGACTTGGACCTTGTAAGTGATAATTCTATCTGCTCTTCAAAAGGAATTTGCTCAAAGGAGAACAAATTTTGAGGTAGAGAAGTTGTTCTTTTAATTTTGTGAATTTCACTTTTAGTGATCGGTAATCTAAGTTTTCTTAGTAGTCTTTCCAAATCTTCAACAATAAAGGGTGGATTTGGGTCAGGGTTTGACCTGGTATGCCTTTCAGAAGCCAGTTTAGGTTACCCTTCTCAGTAGCTAGCCCTACTAAGCATGAGAGGGATCTCTCTAAGTCTCTTATCAGTGATATGACTTTAAAGAAAATGAATTTTAGGCTAGATATGTGTATTTGTTTATTTGTTTGTGAAAATTTGGTTTTTAGGGTTTGCTGAACTTCGAGTTTGGAGCCACAAGTAGGTCTAGGTTGTGGGAGTGCAGGAGAAAACATAAGAAGGAGCTAGATATTAGAAGCCATGGTGTAATTTGAGTATTTGTCAATGTAGTATAGAGGATATAGTGTGGAGGAAACTAACGAGCATAAATAAACATGATTTCATTAGCTTAGGAAGACATACACATAACTATGAAAACCAGATATCAGAGCTTGAAAAACAATAATTTTGAGTATTTTGTTGTAAGGAATTCATAGAAAGAAGAGATATAATGTAGATAAAGATGTTTAGACCATGAGAAAACAAAAAGACTGAAGTACAAGCACCATGAACTCACTGGGTTAGAGTTCCTTGAAAATAGTTGCAACCTGTCTCTATATTAGCTGAAAAGATGATTACATGCAAGCTTCCTTCACAAAAACTTCAACCTTCTTCTCCTAAAGAGAAATGATATATATAGACTCTCCTAGACCACTTTCCCACCTTCAGAAGTCGAATTCCTTGGTGGAGGAACTGACTCCAAGATTCTCTCAACCAACAGGTAAGAGTGAGAAGGTGAAATTTAACACTTCATGGAGAGTTTGTTTAGGAGCTTGCTTCTTTTATGAGGCCTAATAAACATCAAAAACAACCTATGATGTACATTTATTGATTCCTACATCACCTAGCCTCGAAAATAGTGCCATTACATAGATAATCTTGACTTTGACTAAGTCAAACTAGAAACTAGAAATTTACACAGCAAAAATTACAATTTGAAACACAGAAAAGTGAAGAAGCGCAGTGCCAACTTTGAGTTGTTTTTCATGTGCCTTATAGGGGTCAAAATTCAAAACTGAGAGAACGGTCAACTAGCCTTTCAAGTCTAGTTTCCATAACAGTTTTAATTTCTGAATTTTGACCATGGGAATGCCTTCAAAAATCCATTCTCCCAAGATTGCTCCAGAAGCGTAGCGCCTGTCAACAAATGGTCTAGAATGCCAGTTTTTTGCCACTTTTTTGCCTTTTTCTCCAAAACTGAGCCACCTCTGCAAAATATGAGAAAAAAAAATTTATAGGATGGTAAGAGCTTTCCAAAAATGTAGACCTTTCCTCAAATGGAGGCATAAGGAAAAAGCACAGCGCGCTTCTGGAGTAGCTGAATTTCTGAATTTAGACCAAAATTTCTCAAAATGCTCAGAATTTGCTCAAAATTGGAGGGAAGGTGTAAAAATATGTTTTTTAAACCTTCATATATTCTTTAGCAAGAATCTCCAAGTTTCCCTCATCATTTTAGTCTTTTTTGGCCTCCTTGAGCTTATTTTCAAGTTGTTTTATTTTGACATTGGCGATCATGTTTTGAGCTTGATAGTGACGTGCCATGTGTCTGAGCAATTGATTATCCATGTTTGCCTTCTCAAGAATATTCTCCAAGTGTTCATTCACACTATTGAGACAATATTCCTTATCTTGATGAACCTCTAGGGCAATCCTATCTTCTAGGTCAAGATCCTCATTCAGCAGAATTTGTTCTTGCTCCTCTTGCAAAGAGTTCTTGAGGCCTCTTGTTCTTGGTCTTCTCCTTTTTCCTCTCCCCTTTGATGATTCAGGATCACTTTATTTCACGATCTCCTTACCTTTGCCAACTTTCTGCATTAACTTGGCTTTTTTCTTTTCTAGGATCAACTCCTTTGCTTTGAGTTGACTGTTTTCCTATTCAAGGAATGATATAACATACTTTGCCCTTTCCAAATTGATTTCTAACTCCTTGATTTGGTAGTCCTTATCCCTGATTATCTGTCGCATGTTTGTGATCTGATCCTTAGTCTCTGGATCAATTATTTCAAACTCATGCGCAACTGTGTCTTTCTCTTTTGATGTTGGTTCCTGCTTTGTTGATGAAGAAGGCTTGGCCCCTTTCTCTCTGTGAGAATAAAACACAAGCATGTGCCCCTTCTTATACACTTTAGTCACCTCAGGTTTGGATAACTGAGTCTTCTCCACTATTTTTCTAGATGACCCCACCTCTGTTTGTTGTTTTGGCACACTAGGAAACTAAGATGTTGCATTCTTCTCATGCCATTTCAAGGCTGCTTCCAAAAAGGCTTCCAAAGCCATACCTTTCTCTGTCAACTGGTGAAGGACAATGGTTTTGATGAGACTGTGATGGAACAAGCTTGGGGAGTGCTCTTTGTCCTTTAATTTCATTTTTTCAGACATTTTAGAAATGCTCCTGAATAGATAATTACACATGTTGAGTGGCTTTTGAGAGGTTAAATGCATTATGAGGCAAATATGATAGGCATAAAACCTGGAGAATCTACCTTCACAATTGAAGAACATCGTGACAGTTTTCATCAAAGGGGCGTATTTATCCAATAAATATCTGAAAGGCATGAGGTGAGTATGTGTATCTCTATATGGCGTCTTCAAGAAAGGCTTGTAGTATTCAAGATCTAGGCTCATTCCTTTGAAACAATATTTGCCATTGTCTGGTAACCCAGTTGCAATTGAGATAGAGGCCACTGAAAAACTGAACTCAACACCAAAAATGACAGCAATTTCTCCTTTTAGTTGAGTTGCCACCCAATCTGTTAGTTGCTCATGAAATCCCACCTCGTTCACCCTTTTGCAAAATTCCAAGCAGTGGACATCCTCAAAGCATTGTTTGATGAAAGGATAGGAGTTGATTATATTGTAGTCTGATGGTTCATATCTGAGGATCTTCCCTCCTTTGTGTTATATTTTTCTTTCTGGAGAAGATTCTACCTCCATGATCACACAAAGCCCTAGCAGCAGGCAGCGAAAATAAAATGGTGAGGTGTGAATGGAAATGAAGTGATATGAAGGTGATTTTTTGAGAAAATGATGGCAGGGGTCTTGGGAAAGGTGAGAGGACTTTGAAAGCTTATGAAAATGAGTGGAGAAATAGTGGAAAGTTGATTTTCTTGCAGGTGGAAACAACAGGGTTTATGATGAAACTTGCCCAAAAACCTCCAGGAATGAGCTAGGGTTTTGCTTTTTGAGTGTTTATACTTTGTTTTGAGGTGGGTAAAATGGTTAAAATGGCTCATAAACATGTATGTAGGTGTAGGATATTAGTTTACATGTTTTAGAAATAAAAAATAATGATGGCCATTTTCACCCTATCATTTCCCATGCAAATTTCGCTACAAACCCTAAATTGAAGAATCATTAACATGAGATGAAATTTGAAAAGCAAAAGATGGAGGATGATGGTGTATTTACTTGTCCCTTAGCTTGGAAGTCAGTAAAATCAAGCTTGCAAGTGAAAAAATGAAGTTTGGGAGTGTTTTCAAGGATTTTGAGGCACTATGTCCTGTGCGCAACAGTGTTCCTGAGCACAGTGTCAAAGCGCAACGCATTTCTTCTTAGTGCAACACCTGCGATATTATGCCAATTTCACCTAGGAAAATGACCTTTTTACTTTTTTGGATGGGCTAAATTGATAACAAAGAGTGAATAAGATGTGAATGAAGGAGTTTGGGGGCTTTTGAGTTTATATAGGGAAAGTTTCTTCACTTTTTCAAAAGCAAATGGGACCAACCCTTCTTTAGAAATTAATTTTCACTTTATGAAAACAGAGTTACCTTTACCATTGCAAACCTAAGATGTCCTTTACTTTCCTGAGTGTTGGAGCTTATTTTTCTATAACTTTTGGAACATGAGAGTATGAGGAGTGTGTGAAAAATCAAGATCAACTCCCAAAAGTTGCTTCATCATGTTTTACTCACTGTTGGTTTTATTCATGAAAATGATGGACCTTGGAAACCCTAGCGACCTAATGGATGACCTGAGACCAAATGGAATGATGATGATGACCCATTTTTATTGTGACACTTTCATAAAGTGTGATAGTCGACCAGCATGAGTGAATTTCCAAAGAATGACTTCATCTTTAGACTGACCAAACAATGACCAAATTTGCTATGTAAACCTAGTAGTAGAAAAAATTTGATTTTGAAAGTCTGGAAAAACATAGTAAAAGCATATTTGATCCATGTGACAGGCTAACAAGACTGACACTAACACTTCCCAAAAACTTATACATATTTCCAATATGAACCCTCCTAAGCAATAACATTGCTCCTTAAACCATCCTGTAGGTTTCCTTTTCAAACATTGTTCTTACACATGCATCACTTATCTTGCTTACAAAAATCAAATTCCTAGCTAATCCTGGAATGTGCAAAACACCTAGGAGTGTCCCAATCCTTCCATCCTTTCAACTTGACTTTTCCTCACTCTATGATTTTCACTCTCGATTTGTCTCCTAATAAAACATCACCACCATCAAATCTTTCATACTCACAAAACCACTCCTTATGCGAAGTCATATGAAAAGATGTGCCCAAGTCAACCAGTCATGCTTCTTGATCTACTTGTGTACTTGAAGAAGCCAAGTACACATCCCCTCCTTCATCTGAGGCGGTTTTTGCTTTTATATAAAGAGCATCTTTAGATCCCTTCCCTTTCTCTGCAATTTTTTCTTTACATTCTTTCTTTTAATTCCCTTCTTTTAAGCATTTCCAACATACCTTTACAAACTTTCGTGGAGGTTTCTATCTTCTTCTAGATTTAGATCTCCGAGCTGAGGGCTTACTTCTATTTTTGTTTTGGGAGTGTCCTCTAATAGATAATGTATATTTTTTATAGCTCTCCATGTTTCTTCATCTCATCTGCTCCAACAACAAAGACGAGACTATTTCATCGAATTTTAAGGTAGTTGCATTACTACCTATGGCAACAACCAGACTATCCCACAAATCTGGAAGAGAACGTAATATACTAATGCACTTATCCTCATCTGAAATATTAATATCAATAGATAATAAATGACTCACCAAAGTATTGAAGCCATTTAGATGCGTTGTCACCAAGTCTCCATCCTTCATCCTTGGGTCATACAGTTTTTTCGTAGGAAGAATTTGTTCACCAGGGACTTGGAAAAATACAAAGCCCATAAATTGTCCCACAAAGCCTTTTTGTAGCTTCCCCTAACACATTCAGTAATACTAAACTTGAAAGACATAATCATATTGTTCTCTTTTCCTTCCAATCCAACTTTTTCTTGTCTTTGGTTGACATCCCTATCAGTGCATAGGATGGATCCATAGCAATCCATTGATATTTGTCTACCAACAAATATTCCATTTTGAGCTTCCACAAATAAAAAAAATTCCCATTAAATTTCTTCATATCTATTTTTCAAGTTCTTTCCATTTATTTTCACCAAAAGAATCACTACCGCAGATCTCCCATTGTAATAGGGTCTACCACAAGCCTGAGCAAAAACCCCTTAGCCACAAAAGTGTCCCCTTGAAGCTAAAAATGCTTTGATATCAAATGCATTTTTTAATCTTGTATAATTAATTGTTGTAACAAATTCTTAGTAAAAATAGAAACAGTACAATGACAAACACAAAATTTACATAAATATGTTTTCCTAGAAACCCAAACCCCATGTAAGGGGGTTCCAACTACCCTTCATATCCCCTAAACAATGGGGGATGAATAAGTCCCCCAAGACCCCTTTGTTTTTGGTACATATAGGTCATGCAAAGAATATAACACACACCCAACGATCCCTTCCATTATGTTGGACAAGTTTGAATAACCTCCAATGTTGATAGGGAAATAGGGGATTGAGAAAGGTCATCAATGATGATATAACTATGCACTACTTTCACATAATGAGTGGTGCACCTTAGTAATCCTTTAGTAAATATTGAAATGAGATCAATTATGGGATGTGGGATAGTCAAGAGTGCAGTGGAAGTAGATGATAAAGCATTTTTCAAGCAAGGATTTGGCTTAGGATGTTGGATATAATCACAATGGAGGTTTGTAGTGAGATATCCACAAAAATAAATAATGTCCCTAAGATATCCACAAAAATAAATAATGTCCCTATTGTCCATGTATTGTGAATTTCTTACAGTAGAGTTGTTGAGCACCAGTGTCCAGTTGTTCAGTTATGGCCCCTTGTTGAGGAAAGGGAGAATGTAATACAGTAGGTTGTTGGTTTACTCGAAGTTGGCCACTAGGGCCATGACTACCCATATCCTCCTTCAGATTCTTAGATTTAGAATTTTGGGGTTAATGGTGTGTGTAATGACCATACTCTTTACACAATGCAGAAGGGAAGTTAGTCTAAATATCATTGGTCTTTTCTTATTTCTATGAATTTCTAGGACATTGGTTGGAATGTTGATTCCAACTTTAGTGTGTGGGGGTGGGGGTAGTTAAACCCGCCTTATTAATTCTATTACTGGGGGTTCCCCCAGCCTATCCCTAGTTTTCCTTTTTCTTTTTCTTTCCTTTCTTCTTCCCAGTATTTGTTAGGAAGGGGGGTTGGACATATTGAGTTGCTTAAAGGCCTACTATTTTTCGGGAAAGGAAGATCAATAAAAGTTAAAAACTACATTCTGATGAGGATGTTGGTTTGAAACCTTAGATTATAGTGGGTCAAGGAAAGAGAAGTAAGTTTTTCCTTTTGTGGGAATCCCATGTGAAGATTGGGATGTGGACATCCCATTAGAATTGTGCAAGGTAGAGTAACAAGTTCCCTTTATGGGAGGGGCACTTGATGTAGTAAGGTTTTGATAACACCCATGTATTATGGGTGTAGGTGTAGGTGGTGCCCCACCCATGGTAAGATAAGTGGGGGATGTCCCATATGGATTTCCATGATTTTGATGGGAAATTGATTATGATACTAAGGGTTATAATAGGTAATGGACACAATAACTCCATCAACAAAATTTGATTCCCCCGGATTCTCTTTATAGAAAGGTTGGGGTTGTGGGGAATCAGAGATTACCATGCAGAGGTATATTTATTATGCATAAATTAGCTTTAACTATTGATCCTTGGTGATTTCTCACTCCTAATCTTGAGGCGTAGCAGATTTAACATTTTTTGTTATGACTCGAAAAAGAAATTTGAGGAAAATTTCTAAAGAAGTTCATTTGGGACCTATATTTTGCAAATGGTATGCCATCTGTAGCACTCATGGATGTGATCTATGATGTGGATAGGTGGCTTTTGTCTAAAACCTTAACAATTTGAATCCCATTTCATGGCAAACTTAAAAATTGAAAATATGTGAGAAAAGACTTTACAAGGGATTCAAAAAGGACAACTTCTATATTTCAGGAGAAAAATGATAAAGGGGGATTATTTGGATGCCTACCCCCATAATCCTAATTTAAACTACAAAAGTATTTTGTGTCCCCTCAATTGGGGATATTAATGTGTTGAGTTGAATTTGATTTTAAGTGGCTCTAAGTTGGGATGATGGCCCAAGATCATTTTGTTAGGGTGTGAAATGAAGCTTCTAAAATATTAACAACTTTATGATTCCAAAAATCACACTTAATGCAAGGGGAAGGTCATACTCATATGAGGAGCTAAAAGAATTTGAGTGTATGAGGTGATGTGTGTGCAAAGTGACCAATATGTGAATTACAATATGTTTAGTAAGTTGTCAACATGTGGATATTGTTTGATCCTTACTATCCAACCTATTAAACTAGTTGATGTTGTACCTTCCAATAAAATGAAAGATATGTGTATGATGTGACACCTAATTTCCCCTAATTAAACCATGTGTGTCTCCGGGAAAACTAGTGTCTATTCAGATCTGCTAGTCCCACTAAGACGGGTAGCTATCTTAGAAACAAACAATTCAAAGTAACTTATGTTTTCCTTTATGGGAGATAGATGAGAGAGAAATAGAGAGCACCAACCTTAGTCTTTGGCTTGGATCCTTGCTTATTTCCTCTCTCCTTTGATAAGCTTTACCACTCCTTTCTCACTTGTCCCACTTCAAAGAACACCTGTAGAGGCAAAGCAGCAAAATACCATCAAAGCATAGAGATCTAAAATACCATAAACAATGTAGAATCATATGTACATTAACCATACAATTGCATACATAAATACGAGATTCAGAAATATACAAGTATATGGAGGAAAACTCAAATAACTTTATTGATAGAAGTCAAAGAGAGGATTACAACCCAGCTATCTGATCCAGTGCCATCCTCCCAGCATTAAAGCCATCTTCACCTCATGAAAAGCTAGATCACCCAACAATATAATGTTTCCTAGAGAAACCAACAACACTTCCTTACAAAATACAAAATTCCAGCCTCCGGATCTCTAGGATGAGGGATCCATATACAGATATTTGCAGGGGCGTGAGTCAACTTCTGGGATTTTGATTAGTGTCATTTCACTGATAGTTCTTGGTTCCACTCAGAGATTTCACGATCACTTACTCATCCCTGGGCGAACTCAGAGAGGCAAGCGTCATATGAGCAGTTTCTAGAAGGTTCTCTGAGTTTCCACCTGGCAAACTGCCTCTGCCATTTGTCTGCTCTCACTCATCACACCCTACATAAGGGCTTTTGAGTATGCATCGCACCCCTTGTGTGTAACAAGTGAGATGCATCGCACCCTCAGCATGGAGCAGTCTATATGGTCTAGTTTTGACCAGTTCTGAGTAGTTTTTCAGGGAGAACTTCTGGGAAATGATGTAATCAGCTGACCTTGATCCTTTAGGGTATGAAACAACACTTTTAGGGGTTTAAAATCCCTTGGTTTATCGACATATGTGATTGGGGTTGCAATGCCCAAATATGTTTATAACAGTTGCCCCCTAAAGCATGAGGTCGTATATCTTTTGATGTCGATTGAAATTCTTTATCATGAGGATCTGAGGTTTTTCGAACTGGAAGGTGACCTGTAATAAGATACAATACAATACATTATATTCATGATATTTTCATGATCTAGCTGAGGCAGGCATTCCCATGCTCAGCTTTATACATTCATTTTCATGTACATAGGACAGACAGTTGTGTGTTGTTGCAGACTGGTGATTCTTGTAGAGCCATCATCCCTTAGCTTGAATGATTATCTATGCAGTTATGGAGTACATTTGATGTATTTATTTTCCTAAATATATCGCAGCCCGAATGGATGAAACTAGATCTGGGGTCTCCAAACTTGTTCAATCTTCGCCCGATGTACAAGTCGATCCCTGTGAAAATATGTTCTGAAGTCGAACATGGAAAGACATCGCCTGATTACCAGCGAATGATGTCAGCTGCTAATAGGCGCGATAGGAATCACCAATAATGATAATGACCCTCAAGGTACTGCAACAAAATTCACGTGGTGTGAATACATGAGTCAATGTTGAACACCATGCAAAATCTTTCGATCAAAGGCCATTGATGTAAACCTGTCGCTGGAAGTGAGAAACTTGCCATTGAGGCATGCAATCTTCAAACTACTGAAAGGGTTGTTCCTAAGTCAAGTTCTTGGATAATGAGCTGATGTCGACAAGAAGTGACCTGTCGTAGGAGGGCATTCATGAATCCCACATCTACAACATGAAACTGAGCAAATGATTTTGTGGAGGTGAAAACGATCTGATGATACAAGGTTCAGGGTGGCAATCATGAAAAATGGAGCGTGAAGGTATTGCAGTGGATGAGGCGTTAGCTAGGTTGGTGACTTCTCTGAGCGACTTCTCTTGAACATATCGGCGACACTGTGATGGATCAGTAGTGTTAACCCCATGGATGGTACAGAGGACCAATGGTGATGGTGAACGGAATAACCCAACCCGACTCAATCATGGCGATGGAGTGAAAGTGTCATGTTCAAGAGCGACTTGCTACCAATGAAGTTCTTCAAGTTTTCTTCCCTTTTTCCCCAGTCATTGTTGACCAATACCTCTTTATTTTTTTCAAGCTTGAGGAAGATAACATATGTTTGTTCTATAATTTTCTCTTCAGGCAAACCTGTCTCTATGTTTTAGCGAGCCTAGCAACAGTGAAACTTGCTCTTGCCCAGATGGACAAGTTTGTCGTTGTTGTTTTAACTAGTTTAACGACAAAGACAACTCAATCCTTTTCATATTTAGAGAGTCTGAAAAGAGACGGAAAGGAAACTCTAGTAGTCCTTTTTCGTGGTATAATCCCTTAAGTCCGAAGAAATATAAAATAATACGAAAGGGATGACTTTTCGATAGTTTTAGCAATCCAAACAAGACAAGCGCTCGATCTTGTTGTGCAATGATCCCTCAGGTCCAAAAAGATTAAAATGTAGAGGAGGGATGGTGCTTCCCTTTACTTTAACAAGCTGGAAAAGCGAGTAGCTCGGCAATCTTTTCATATTTTACGAGTCTAAAAAGAGCTTAAAGGAGACTCATTTTTTAGGAACGAGTGATGTATCCGGGTGGCAACTGGTTCCAAGTAAGTTTGGAACTTCTCAAACACGGTAGCGTAATGAGGGTGGCTAGTAGAATCACTCGTCGCAATTGTTCCTCAAAAGGGTAAACAATCAAGTGGAGGCGTATGATCAGCTAAAAGAGTGGAGGTGACGGTAAGAACACGACCAAGGCTCAAAAGGCTAATAGCAATGTGATCACAAAGGTTATTTACCAAAAGGCGGGCTTATTTTTTAATGAGCTTGAACCTTGTGCCAACTTGTGCTCAGTGGTAGGTTTATTTTTTAATGAGCTTGAACTTTGTGGAAACATTGCTCATTGCTAGGTTTATTTTTTAACGATCTTTAACTTTGTGGAAACATTGCTCGTAATAATAGTCAGAGATGTTCAATTCACCATTAACACTATGTTCTTTTGACGGTTGTACTACCTGTTCAATTGCTCCATCAAATTGATTAGAAATGTAAATACATGCTTGAAAAATGAGTTAAAAACCAACATCTTAATTGAATTACGTGAATAGTAACATAAAAGTAGTTTTACCTCTCATTTTTACCATTTCATTCAAATTTAGGATTGTTGGAGCTCTGGAGGTGTTTTCCCCCTTAATTTTCATCAGCTGATTCTGGGAGATTCGGTGGACTATTTTCGGCGCCGTCTAGACCAGGTAGGAGCTAATCCTGAGCTCTTCAATTGCATTCTTTCCTTTTTTTATTCTGAGCAGCTTTTCCTATTTTCTGGGCCTCAGGGGTTTGAACAATTCATTCTCTCCCCATCGCACCTAGTATGCATCAAAAGGTGTGATGCATACTGAGCTGGCCATTGGCCAGTCAGTATGCATCCCACCCTGTACACAGCTAGGGTGTGATGGGCGCAAGAGGGAAAGTTTACGCACTGTTTTTCATGTAAATTTTGCCTCTTTTTGCTCAAATCAGGACCCTAATTCCTCTCTTGTTTGTTTTTCAGATATTCATCGGATCAAGATGGTCGTTACATGGTGTGAACACGAGCATGAAGAAGAGGACATGATTGCCTTACATGATCCAGGTACGGTTATTGCATTGCGAAGCTGTGGCTTGCTCAAATTCTTCCGCATATCCAACATGAGGCAACAAATCAATTTGTTGCAATATCTTCTTGATGCATGGCATCCTACCAACCAAGTGTTCCAAATTAGAGGTAAATTCATCCCTTTGACAGTTGACGATATCTACTTCTTCACTGGGTTATCGAGGCGTGGTGCCCCTCTCTCACTATCAAGATCCACCCGTGGGGGTGAATCCATGAGGGATTATATTCGCCAGTTCTATAGAGATGGATCTCAGCCGAGCAGGGACGGCAAGATCAATATTCGAGATGTCACTGATCGGTCCTTGAGGACTATTTTATTCACCTTTGCTAGATTGGTTGGTAGAGTGGCTCTTCATTTGGCCAATAGGTCCTATATTTAGTATGCCCTGGAATGCCTTGAACCAAAGGTATTCAACTGGTGTGATGCAGTACTTCCGATTATAAAAGAACAACTTTCCAAGGTGAAGAACGGAAGATCCAAGAACTTTGGTTATGGTTATATTCTGATTTCTTTTGCCTTGGAGAGGACTCCAATGATGTAGCCATAGTACATTTCACTCGGACTGCCAGCACCGAGGGAACCACGGATGCAGAGATGGGTCGATCTCATGGCCAGACATGTTGGTCAGTCACAGATTTCATTCTCTGATGCCTTCTTTGAGTGGTTCAACCATCAAGAGATGGTCTTCGCCGAGTATCCATATGTTGGGATGGATTTCCAAGGCGACCCAGATTTGGCGCTGCCGGCTGGCGAGCAATGGGGTGTTATAGGTAAAAAGATCTGACCATATCTCTATTTATTGCTTTTATAATGTTATTGTGTTTTTTAAATGTTATCAAGACTAATCAAACCCATATATTTGTGCAGATATTGGACCAGTGCGACCAGCAGCACGCCCAAGGGTAGCATCTGTCGTTCCAACAAGAGAGGTTGTAGGGAGGGTTGTCCTTTGCGATCTGGACATAGCGGAGACCCTTGCAGTATTACAGGATCAGATCGAGGGTCTCACCCTTGGTATTAAGGACATGAGGACCGACGAGTTACCTCTGAGATTACAGTGCCATACCACTAGTGTGCTGAGTCGATGGACTAGGCTCTTACGTATGATCGCATAGGCGGTGACTTGTTATCACCAGCACCATTAGTCTAGGGTGCTTTCCTGTATTTTTGAATTTTTGTGTCGTATGATCGATTTTTCCTTGGACACAGAACATTTTGTAAAAAACTATAAACAGTTATATGTATTTTTGATTTTCGGAGTTTTATTTTGGTTAAGTTATATGATCCTGATGCAAATGTTGATTGAAATGCTTTTTCCTTTATAAATTCTACAAATGTCTATCTAACACATAATTTGCTAATGAATCAGTTAATGTGTTTAAGTTTCTAGAAATGTGTTGATATTGAATAGAATCAAACTGCCTTTCCAAAATCCTGACCCTTAGGAACATACGATAGATAGCTGGATTTCGAACGGAATAGATGCGAGTAAGTTGTAGGATGATGAGTGTGAGTCTAGCCTGACAACAAGTCGGTGTATGCCATGTGCGATGGCATCAGAGAGAAGCTCCATCAACATGTTGTACTCAGTGATGTTGTTCGTTAACCGACCAATACATACCCCTCTGAAACTCACTAACTTGTCGCTTGGATCAAAAATGCCCAGGCTGCGGAAGATAGGTTCCGCGTACTACGACTAGCTCCATCGACGTATCCAAAAAATGATTCTAATAGGCCCAACATCTGCAGCGAATGTAAAGTGGATTACCTAACCAAAATATCACTCTTGACGAAAACAAAAACGTAACAAAAGCATATAAAGAGATTACTACACTTAATCAAGCGTAGTAACGCTTAAGATACAACCCGTTTCGGGGTTGCAACAGTGGAATCCCATTGTAATCTACTAGCTCATAGGCTCCTTTTGCTAATACTCGCTTAACAATGTAGGGACCCATCCACAATGGTTGGAACTTACAAGCTCCTAATTTATCGGATTCCTAATCATAAAGTAAGACCAGGTCACCTTCTGAGAAGACACAGGGTTTGACATTCTTGTCAAATTGCGCCTTGACTCATTTCTTATGAACTTCGTTAGCTAAAGTGGCGTCACGACGTGTTTCATCCAATTGGATCAATTCCAAGAAATGAGCCTCTTCCTCTGAAGTTTCGGGGAGAAGGTCGACTGTGAGCTTGAGAGATGAAATTTCACACTGAATCAGTAAGACCGCTTCCAGGCCATACACCAGCTGAAAGGGTGTAAATCCGGTTGCATTTCTCACTGATGTCATATATGCCCACAAGGATGAGTATAGGATTAGGTGCCAACTCCGTTTGTGGACTCCAATCATCTTTTGCAGCATGTGCTTCAGGACTTTGTTGATGGCCTCAACTTGTCCGTTAGCTTGCAGATAATACGGAGTAGAACTGTCGTGGGACAGTCCTAATTTGGTAGCCAATTCAACCATCATGTGATTTCGAAAATGCGATCCATGATCAGTGATTATAGCTTGTGGAACACCAAATCTAGAGACTACATGATTGAAAAAGACAAGAGTAGTCGTTTCACCACTGTTGTTTAACGTAGGCATCGCCTCAGCGCATTTTGTAAAATAGTCAACCGCGACTATGATATACCCATGCCCCCTGGCAGAGGTGGGGTTACATGTCATGAAGTCTATGCCCCATTTGGCAAATGGCCCAACAGCAACTACTAGATGTAGAGGTGTGGGTGGTAGTCTGGTTTTGTGATCAAAGATCTGACAAGCATGGCAACTTCTAATCACAATTATGCAATCTTTGAATATAGTAGGCCAGAAGTAACCTGCTCGTAAGATCTTTTGTGTCGTAGCATAACCAGATTGATGCCCCCCACACACTCCCGAATGACAATCATTCAGGACTTTTTTGGCCTCCTCATGGGTGAGGCACCTTCTTAGAACTATATCGGCTTTCTTCGGGTGAACTTGTCGAAGCCATTGTCATACTGGTTTGACATCTGGATACATCTTGATTTCGTGTTCAACTATGCTCGAGTCAATGCTTGGCATTTCTTCATATGCCCATGCAAAGACATCTCTGAATTCGCGAAAGAGAGTGCAATATATTTCCAATTCTGAAGGAGAACAAGATTTGCCAACATGAATATTATCTACAACATTAGGTTTGGTTGAGATATTTATGGCGATAGTTTCTTCAATATTGCACAGATTTCTCTCAGAATCCACCGTATTTACAGTATTTTATAGAAAATCAAAAACTGAAGGATGATTAAGGTCGTTGTAATAATCTTCGTTGTTATCTTGAAGATGGGAACGATGGTGGTAATCTTCCCATGGTGCCTCTCCTATCATCATTAACTGAATGATTACTTCGTTTGTAGAATGTACATGCGACCAAGGATCTGAAGAGGTGCCATATTCTTGAGACCTATCTATCCAAACACTCGATGAGCGTTGATTTGGGTTTGCCGCCCAGGCCAAGAAAATTGATTGCTACAAAATTTCTATTGGGCTTGGAGGCAATAACTGGCGACGATCCATGCTAACAAAATGTTCAGAAAGCTTCTTAATCTTTGTAGATATAGAAGATACCATATTACAGGTTCCCACCGTGGCCACTTCCGCCAGATTACTTGGAGGCGGTAGGGCAAAAGTACCCATTAAGGCAAGGTCTTTTAGGAGGCCTACTCCGACATTTTGAAGTGATTGAGAGCTTCCATGGATCATTGGAATGCTTCCCATAACTTGTGAACTATTGGGGAGAAAGGTTTGTTGGTCAACGATTGTAATTCCACCTTGGAAGGGAAATGCAATCTTTCTAAAATATGTTGACACAATAGCAGCCATAGCATAAATCCAGGGCCTTCCCAGTAGGATATTGTAATCAAGGTTTCCATTGATAACTTCGACGTCAATTTCTACTATCTTGCCCCCCAGTTCAACTTGCAAGTTACTTAGAATCCCGTACGGCGTGTATGTTCATCCATCGAATGCTTTTAATGTCGTTGATGATCTTGACAAGGGTGGTGAGCCTAAAGTTTTCTAACAACTCATTGACATAATGCAGGTAGATGCCCCCTCATCAATGATTGTTCGATGAACAGTTTTGTTGAGGGCTTTTACCTGTACGAGGAAAGCGAGTTGAGCCGGTAACTGAGGTTCGTATCCTTTATGATTAAAGGCCACTAGATTTGAATCTGTTGGGTCAATCCCACCTATTGTTGATAATAAAGCTTGCTTTTGGGAGGGGAAATTCTGCAATACTTCAAGTATCGACATAGCAGATGGCGATTGGGCCAAATCCTCTACTATATTATAATTTTGTGCTACTCGAGCATGAGGATTAAATGTCGATTTGTGTACTACTCCCTTTGGCGGCATTATTGTTAGCTCAGGAATGATGGGTGGCACAACTTCGGACGAAGTTGTTGTCGAACTACTAGGTTGATCTGTAGCCTTGTTGTTCGGCATCTGTGGATTCCCATAATCTTTATTCCTTGTCGTTATCAAAGCATCATTTTGTTGTTTCGAAATGGACAACATAAGCACTTGGGATGGGGAAGCATTATCGATAGCAACCAGATTGGTTTCTGGGTTTAGAAACGGATCAGTCAATACCGCTGAGGTATTTGAATTCTTACAGAACTTCTTGACCTCAGCTCGATGTGGACATTCTTTCGTCCAATGGTCCCCATCACATATGAGACATGGCTAGGTAGGTTTATTTTTCCTAGTAGGGTTTTTAGAAGATTTTTCAGGAGTCGAATCTTCCTGTTTCTTCTTTTTGTTTGTCCCTTTCTTCTTGCCCCCTAGTTGCTTCGGTTCTTTGCCTTTATCGGATGACACAACATTAACCTCCAAGGCAGGAAGTTTGTCATTTTCTTTTTTACTGGAAACTGCAAGGGCCTTACCAGATGGGGCCTTTGTGGTTTTCGTACCTGGGGTGCGAATCACGTCGTGTCCCTGTTTGATTTAGGAGGAAGAGGAACGGAAAATTCCAGTCTAGGAGCGTCAGGAATTTTGTCATAGAGCGTGCCAAACTAAGTATAGATCAATTCTAGAAATTGTGCATGAGCAATAACTTGCTCTTTAGTAATGACCCCCCCCCCCCCTTGGCCAGATCTTATGTAATAGAAGGCAACAATGACTTAATAAACCATTCAACTAGAAGTTGATCAGGAACATATGTCTTTACCATTCGACGACGACGTCGCCACTCATGAATATGATCAGATATGTGAGTGGCTATTGTCTGTTTAAAATTGGTAAGGAGCTCTGTTCCTATTTCGTACCTTATAGGTAACTGAAAATGGGTTTAAAAGGTAGTGGCAAGGGTGTTGAAGTTATCGAATGAAGCTCTAGACAATTCGATATACCATTTCGCCGCCGAACAAGCTAGCGTTTGCTGAAAAAGGAGAAGCCTAATCGAATCATCATTGAGGGTGTTGGACGAACACCACAAATGAAAGGTCATTACATGATTCGATGGATCTTCACCTGGATTTCCATTGAATTTAGGAATATCTGACGAAATTTTGTGAGGAATCACTGGCCACCAAGGGGTGTAAGCAATTGGATCATTTGTTAGCCGATTCAAATCTGGTAATTCTAAAGTTGTTGCGAAAGGCAACTCTTGATTCAAATTTGGCGAAGCATACCTAGGATAAGATGGGATTGCCTGAGCAGTGGGTCTTTGTATACCAGCATAACGTAGTGTAAATTTAGGCAGGACATCAGACGGACTACAACCATTGTTGCTGTCCGTTTGTTGTACCGGCCTAACCTCCAACAACACAATGTGATCCCTCCCAAATATTATACATATCAATCAAGCGGTTGGGGCTTGAGGATGCGTAAGCAGGCTCGTTTTGAACATACGGTTGCCCATTACCCGCAAAGCTTTGTTTCTCAGGTCCTCGGTAAGTTTGTTGGAATTGTGGTTGTTGATATTGCACCAGCCATGGTTGTTGGACCATTTTCTGTTGTCCAATACTAGATGTTTGGCCAAGATGAGGGGTGATAGTACCTGTTTGAGCCTAAGTTGCTTAAGTTAAGGAGCCACTAATTTGCGATTGTGATTGAGTCATGGAGACAAGAGGCTGTTGTATTACGACCTCAGAGACTTGAGGTTGACATACAATAGGCAGTGCTTGTACTTGCGACACCGTCACAATAGCCGGTGTAGTGGGAATGTTCAACACAGGTTGATTTGGTTGCATTGAATATACAACTCTTCGTTGTTGAGGTAGTATTGGTACCCAACCACTCGTTGCAATTCCATCTTGACCCGAATTTTGTTGTGAACTCTCATATGGTTGCTCTCCCGGAAGGAACAATGAAAAGGCATACTGCCCCCCATATGGCGGCAATCCAGTGTTCAAAGGGTAAATTGGTCTTTGGAGACTGGACTGCCCAAATTGATAATGATGTGAATGATCAATTTTCTGAGTCTCAACATAAGAAATTCCAAATAAGATTCCGGATGAACAAATAGAAACAGTCCATGCTGTCGAAACAGTCCCTAGGTGGGCTCCATCTAGCGGTTGAGAACTAGTTGGGACAAATGGTATACCAGAGAACATTGTCGAAGTAGCAGTGGGAAACTCTGTTGCTGCTGTATCAGATGACACAGTCCTAGATGTTGATGGTTGTTCAGACATATCTAGTCTATCCAAAAGATTTCCTAACGATTCAATAGGAACTTGCGATGAAGGATGATTGAAAGAACTAACTTCAGTAGTAGAAGGATATAAATGGATCCCAGTTCCAAAATTCAATGGGGTACTGGATGGAAGATCCTCTACAATATCTTCTATAGCAATCAGTCCAGGTGTAAGAGGTAGACCGCCAGGTCCGTAAAATATTTCCGGTGCCGAAGAAGGTATAGTCTCTATAGCGATAGATACTGGAGGGGTGACACCTTCCGAATCAGCCCTAGATGGAGCTGGCTCAGGAATAGAAGTGTTTATCGTTACACTAGGATCAGTTCTAATGTCCTCTTGTAACTGCGAAATTTCTTCTGTAGAGGCAGGGGTACCATAAATAATTGGTGTAATTGGAGTCTATGATGATGTTGAAACATAAGTTTCAAATAAACCAAGAGATTTCAACCCAGTTAAACAAGATCGCTTAGCCCATAATGGTTTCGTTTCTGGATTCAAAGATGGTTGACTCGTTAGTCTCCACGAACGACGAGGTTTTGATTGACTTTCTTCCACAATTGCGGATTACTTGATCAACTCAAAATTAAAAGGGGAAAAATGTTATTCCGAATTAAATGAATTTTATGACGCTTTGACACAACTTGCTTTTTCAATTTTTAAGAGTTGAGAAAAGCTAAATGTGACTCTAGTCACCTTCGATTTTTAATGAGCCTGAAGTGACAAGTGCTCAGATGGACCTTTTCTTTTAAGGAGTCAAAAAGGAACGAAAGTGACTACTGTGGAAATCTAGACAAAGGGATTACCAAACCAATCTCAAAACTGAAATATACACCTAGGGGGTAAATTATAGAGAAATTATCGAGGACTTTACGTACGGCAGTCAATCTTCCCGAATGTTGTGTTCAGTGCATTGCGATCGATAGGGTGACAAACATGGCTTCCTAAGGATAAAGGATATCAGCCTATTGTGGTCTCCCAATATATACTCGACGGTATGTGGGAGCACAAGTCCGTACTGGCACTTGTCGTATCAAAGAGGAGGAATCACCCAACCTACGATGAAAACGATAGTTACCAGGCTTTACGACGTTGGAATACGTCTCTGGCCTAGACTTCTAGATGTTGTGCGTTAGGTTCCAAAGCGTTTTTTTGTTCATTGAAGTTTATTTTATAGTTGATCTTTCTTAAGAAGTTTACCTTTCAAGGTTCACCGCGTGATGTAGATGTACAATTCCTAAATATGCAATCTAAATGATAAACAATCATTTGTTTTCTTTTAGCAATGAAAATCCTATCTACTAAGGAAAGAAGAGTAAGATTCTTTCAACGGAGAGCAGAGAGCACACAGTAAATGCACTTTTCCTAAATCAATTTCTGCATGTTGTCTAAATGCAAATGCACATGCATGTATTTGTTTTTCTGTTTCCTTAATGTGAGAATGCCAAAAAGAAAACTAAGTACAGATCTGAACTACTTTTCTTCAAAGTGACACTTTAGCAATTTCTTTCCAAAAACGAAAGGAAGACTAAGACGACACTTTCAATTTCGAATGGAAAACTGCTTTTGACACTTCAAAGAATTGACAATTCAAATCAAATACAATGGAAAAAGTACAACCGAATATCTAAAAGAGGAAGACTTTATGACACTTTTCTTCTTGACTGAAAACGACATTTGCGACACTTTCAAATCAAAAAGACGATAATTTGATTAAGCTACTTTTTGCAAAGGAGGACTGTAAATGACGAAAAATACATTAAAAAAATTTACAATTCTTTATCAATGGAGGCTAAATAATGTAAAGGAAGAAGGTTTCAACAATCATCTACTAATCATAAACAACAAAACTACTGAATAGAGCTGAAAACAATGAAGAAAAACCAAAATCCAGAGAGGGAAACAGTCTCATTCAATCATCGCACCTGTCCCTAAGGGAAACAGGGATGCATCTCACATGCAGCACACAGGAGGTGCGAAGCATCTAGACTGCTAATGAGAGACAATGCGATGGTCCAAGGACGAGGCTGAGCTTGGTTTTTACTCACAGTTTGCAGCTAATTTCAGTGATTTAGGTCGAGATTATGATGGACAGTAAACACAAAGTATAGGGGTATGATCTTATGAGGTTATTGAGATACCACCAGGTCACTTAGGATGTTTGCAATTCAGGTGTTCAATTCATAAACCAACCTAGAGATTGACTGAAGCAACGTTGATCTACTTTGCAGTTGCATAGCAAAAGTAGTTCGAAGGCTAGCTGGCTTAACTTCAGGCTCCGTTTATAGTTTGTAAAGCAAACAATAGTAACAAACAAACAAACTATTCATTCCCCAGCAGAGTCGCCATTTTGTTTCCGGGAAAACTAGTGTCTATTCAGATCTACTAGTCTCACTAAGACGGGTAGCTATCTTAGAAACAAGCAATTCAAATTAAATTGTGTTTTCCTTTATGGGAGATAAATAAGAGAGAAGTAGAGAGCACCAACCTTAGTCTTTCACTTGGCTCCTTACTTGTTTTCTCTCTCCTTTGATAGAGCTTTGCCACTCCTTTCTCACTTGTCCGACTTCAAAGAACACCTGTAGAGGCAAAGCAGCAAAATACCATCAAAGCATAAAGATATAAAATACCATAAACAATGTAGAATCAGATGCACATTAACCATACAACCGCATACATAAATACGAGATTCAGAAATATACAAGTATATGGAGGAAAAGTCAAATAACTTTATTGATAGAAGTAGAAGAGAGGATTGCAACCCAGCTGTCTGATCCAGTGCCATCCTCCCAGCATGAAATCCCTCTTCACCTCATGAAAAGCTAGATCACCCAAAAATACAATGTTTCACAGAGAAACCAACAACACTTCCTTACAAAATACAAAATTCCAGCCTCCGGATCTCTAGGATGAGGGATCCATATATAGATATTTGCAGGGGGTGAGTCAGCTTCTGAGATTTTGATTAGTGTCATTTCATGATATTTTTGTTCCACTGAGATTTCATGATCTCTTACTCACCATTGGGCGATCAAAGAGGGCAAGTGTCATATGAGCAGTTTTTCTAAGAAAGATTCTCTGAGTTTCCCACGTAGAAAACTGACTCTGCATTGCCTGCTCCTCTCATCATACCCATACAGAAGGGCTTTTCATTATGCTCACACCCTTTGTGTGTACAGGTGAGATGCATCGCACCCTCCCCCCAGCATGGAGCAGTCTGTATGGTCCAGTTTTGACCAGTTCTGAGTAGTTTTTCAGGGAGAACTTATGGGAAATGATGTAATCAGTTGACCTTGATCCTTTAGGGTATGAAACAACACTTTTAGGGGTTTAAGAGCCCTTGGTTTATTTACATATGTGATTTGGGTTGCCGTGCCCAAATATGTCTATAACAATGTGGCTTATCCTCTAGTCCTAAGGGAGGTGAAAATGATTCCCACAATTTTTTCGGTTTCCCCCATATTGCAATGAGCATAGGGGGAAGAACATACTCAAAAAATGGGAGATCCAATTCGAGTCCCAAACTAAAAAATGACTTGACAAGAAGTAAAGGCCATCCATGTGGCAAAATACAATATTGATCCTTTCACTTGGTGGCTAATGGTGATCAAAATAGCCTAAACTAACCTACAAAGTATTTATTGGGGGTAGATTATTATTGGTTACCACTCTATTGAGAAACGAAAGACAAAATTTACAAATGATGAAAAACATGGAGCCACGCAATTATGTAATTGACATTTGCACAAATCCAAGAAGTTTGCAAATACTAGATGCAAGATCTGGATGTCTATTTTTTCAACAATCACGCTGTTCATCTATGTAATAAAACAAAAATGAATTATGTCAACAAGAGGTTGAATGAAGACTCTTGGACTATCAATATAGGTTGGAAATGAAATATAAAATGAAATTAAAATGGAGATAAGGCCTTCAAACAAAAAAAATAAAGAAAATGATATAGTGGTGTCATCAATCTACTATGTGGTTTTTGTTAGAAGGGAGCCCCAAATCCCATAATATGCGTAAGATGTTGCTACCTAATCATATGGTAGTAGTTCATAGAAAACATAATAGCGCATAAACTAATAAGGCAACATTTAAACATGAGTGAATGAGCAATTAAACAAAACAATAACACAAGAAAAATCAAATGGGAAGCAAAGAATTTTTATTACCAATGGATAAAAGACAATAGGGTCTCTTCCAAAGACAGTGGGAGATAGGAAGTTGGTGTAGCCCTTTTATATATCTTAAAGGAGGGCCTTCTTCTTCTCCTATTGGAGGTGCTTTCTCTCCCAAGAATCTATGAACCTCACAAACGATGGAAGCCCACAATTGCTAAAGAAATTCTAGAATTGAATGCATAGGCTCGAGGAAAATTTTCCAACATAAATTTGATCTTCTCTTCTTTTGAAATGGTTCAAATTGTCATGGTATTTGTAAACTAACTTTTGGTTGTCCCAATCTTTTCCCATTAATGATTTTTTATCTTTGTGTGGGCTTCTCATGCTTAGAAGGAGCACAAGAAGTCCTTTGAGGGCTCATGTATTCTCTTCAAGTGTGCAGGTAATCAAAGTCAACCATTTGAACCATGTGTTTGTACCTTGACACAAATCATCATGGTTTCTTGCACCATTTATCCTTGAACTATCACTTTATATGAATCCATCTGGTTGTCGAAGACATAGGTGCACAACTCCAAGTAGATTCTAAATAGCAGTTTTGTATGGTTTAATTAGAAGTTGATTTGTTTCAATTAAACAAATTCATTTGGGTGGCTAATTAATAACTTTATGGAACCTTTCCTTTGATTTATTTTTTGGTCTTTTTTAGCAATCATCGATATACTTGCATTGGAAATTTTTAGGTGATAATACGTTAGAAAAATATGCATCTTTTTCTATCCACAACTTCATCACATCGGTTGTTTTTTCAATGAATTAAAGCACGTGCTACAACATTTGAAATTATCAAGGAAAATTTTACTCATCTACTCATTTTCAATATCTCTTAGGCATTAGTAATCAGTCAAACATTCTCAAGCTCAAGCCATTTCATAACTTGGTTTATAGCCCAATCAAGTCCACCTTCAATAATTCTTAAATATTCAAATATATCCTCTTATGCAACTCTACATTTACTTAAAAGGGCATTTGGAAAGTTCATCCAGAACTTAGCACATCAAGAATATGCAACATTTTCAATCGAGGTTTCCTCAAAGTGTCTAACAGACTCGGAAACCCAAAGATTTCTTAGCATCACAAGGGAACCCTCCCCCTTGAACTCATGTGCAAACAAGTTGTCTCAATATATAATATATCAATACCATTAATTATGATCAAGTTCCACATCTCCACCATGGGCTCGCCTTTAAATATATAATCATATTAGAGAGCTTTCCCATTGCACCATCATCTTTCTTAACCTCACCACTAAAGGTAGGTGACTTTTCCTTTTTCAATTCCTCAAGCAAGGAACTCTTTCAAGGCCTTTTCTTCCTTTCCTCAAGCAAACCCAACTTAGTTGCATCACCAGATAGTGTACATTTAATTGTTTGTCTCTTCACTATATGTATTCATTGAGCTACCATCACTAGTTGTGTCTTTCTTGATACCCATGTTCCTCTTCCTTAAAGAGTTTCTCCTTGTGTAGCTATTAGTTATCCCAATATTTATGAATTTATAATGGGCTTAACATCCTCCTTGAATGATACTTATCTACATTGCTGACGGTTGGTCCATGTTGCCTTTACCTTTGTAAATATGATATGCTCTATAGAACCATTGTATCTATCTCATTAGCCTCCTCTTGGGCTCTAACTATCCTCTTATGATTAGCCTAGTGAGTCTCTAGATCAACTTTTTCAAGTTTCTCAACTCCTCCACCAACTTTGGAGGGATTTTAATAGTTATTCTCCTATCTGATTTACACTCTTTGTTAGAACTATGATTACACTGAGAGGGGGTGGTGAATTAGTGTAATGGCCAATTTAAACAATTTCAAAATTCATCATAAATAAAACCATAAGAATAAAATCAATCATCGCATCAATACACTTGAACACCAAATATATGTGAAAACCCTTGTAGGAGAAAACCACAAATCATCTTTATCTTCTTTAATCTTTGATCACATCAATTTGTAGGCACCAACCCCCAAATATATGCAAGCACCAATATTTTATAGGCTTCAACCTGATGTAGGCATGAACCTAATAAAGGATTTAACCCGATGGAGACGCCCACCTCTAAAATTTCCAAGCAACAACTTGTCGTAGGCTCCAACCTGATTGAGGCACCAACCTCTGAAATCTGCAAGCACCAACTTGTTGTAGACTCCAACCTAATTGAGGCACAAACCTTTGAAATTATCAAGTACCAACTTGTTGTAGGCTCTAACCTGATTGAGACACTAACTTCATAAATTCGCAAGCACCAACTTATTGTAGGCTCCAACCTCTGATAGAGGCACCCACCTCCTTCACCAAAACACAATGGACCATTTTTCACAATCTTTTAAATTAGATCCACAATCTCAAAACACAACAAATGCCCCAGAAAAATATGATCACATCAGTGCAACCTCAACTTGTTCTTCAATCAACAATAATAACATCTTCATCACTTCTTATTTTGATCACAAATACTAGATATTCATGAGTCCCAGAACATTTTGACAATAACAAAAGAATATAGCCTCTTGTCCTAAAAAATACATCTTTGTGACTTTTCATGTCCCCCTTTTAGATTAAAAAAAAAAAAAAAAAAACTTGCCATTTCCCCTTTTCAAAAATCAAGTTAGACCTCAAAATGACCCACAAAACATTATAAAATTTAACAATTCAACAAAATGCACCTTTTAGATCCACCACTTACAAAATGCACTTCTTGGTGTAAGCTCAACAAAAATTCATTAAAAATATTGATTAATATTTGAACAATTTCTAGTCTTCGGGGCAGTTAGATGGTCCTTCACCAACAAAATGAGTTCCACCTTCAACTTAGATGTTATAATGAAGGGGTGTTTATTCTATCAAGAACAACCAAGAATTGCAATTGGCCATGTTTGTTGAGGTATACTTCTAGAAATAACCACATGGTTTCTATTAACAATGAGATAGTACAAGATAACACAATTAGCCTCAATACCACAATAACATGTTCTTGGGGGCATTGATCCCAAATCTCTGTAAAGAAGGCTCACTTGATATACCAATTGAACATATTACATGGCATTAGATAATTCTGTTATAAGCTTTTTATTTCTCTAAAATTGAAATTTAATACGTGATTAACTATATAGATTCATATTACATGTTCTAGCCTGATTGCAAGTTGGATTCACTGCTACATGTTACATGACCCAAGTGTGAATCAATTGGGTGTAACTTGAGGGATTGTGAAGAAAAATTATTTTCCCCACACTTGAGTGAAATCCCTTTTGTGGCATGTTTGCTCCTAGTAATTCAATTGTTGATGAGCTATATATGTTGATTCTTGATGAGTTATATATCTTGATTGTTGAAGTGCTCAAAAGGTTTCCCTTTGGACAATACTGGAAAGAAAAAAATAAGGGTGATACTAAGCATACTTCATTGATGTTTTTACCAAGATATCATATGTAAAAGTAGCATTTGATGAGCCATGCAAATTCCAATTGTATGAGGTTAACGTTTTGTCATGAAACTTTGGTATAATGTAAGGTTTGTGGAAGCATTTATAGTTAGTAGCATCTTCACTATTTTATGGCTAGATTCAAATAATTTATGTTCTATAATGATTGTGCTCATATCATGGAAGCACACAAAAAGTAAACAAGTATGTGTAGATTTGTGGGTCACATGTAAGTGAGGACTATACAAGGATGGTAGTCGAACATAGTTCTGGAGTCAAATCTAATCTAATAACATTTACGTCCTTTTGATCGTTACCATAACCTAATCCACATCTACTCTCATATAGTTACATGCCATTGGAGCATTTATACACAATAAAAGTTTTATTATCTTAAACTTTTTTTCCATTCATTGATCACATTGTTCTTTTAGGAAGAAGAATTTGGGACTCAGGGAGTGGGATCTAAGTGATTGATACAAGTTATAATCTTAGCTAAACATGAGTTGAGGATGATGTATTGAGTCAACACACGGATGTTTTATTTGTATTTGGCTTGTCTATTATTATAGGCCAAAGATGATTGAAATGATGTTAGTGATTTGGTCAAAGTGTGGCTTGGTCCTTTCTCCTTGCCATATTGTAGACCCTAAAATATCAAGCCTAATCCTACAACAATTATATTATGAAGGACTAAAAATTGAAACTATAGAATTCATAATTATTGATATTTAGTTGAGTAAAAAGGGAGCAAATAGCAGATTCCAACATAATTCACTAACATAAATGACGCCAAATACATTCTTAGGACCCATCCATTAATCCATGAACAACTACATCAAAATTCATTAATATCCATACTTGACAATCTTGATATCAAGAGAAGTGTTTGGAAGGGTGATTAACTTATTTATCATAGACAAAGTTTACCCTAGCCACCTTCACCAAGTTTCACCATGGCCTTTGTTTATAGTGTCCCACCATGTTATGTCACTAATATAGTAGTCACTAAGTTATCCCATTGATGTTTACAATGCGTTGTTAGAACATTAGCCAAGCTAGAATCAACCACTTAGATTCATTTGATACAATTTGTTGGGGTTTACATTGAACACAAGTCAGATCCAAGGGCTTACACAATATGCAATCTTTATTTCTCAAGGAATAATGGAGAAGCCAGTTGCTCAAAGAGCCTTCAACTCCTTTGTTAAGTCTCTAAATCTAAGAAAAAAAAGTCAAATTTTATTGAGAAGATTTGTAAGACATCCCAAAGCCTTAAAATCACTTCAAATATAACAAATAAACAACACTTTAAATTAAACTTGGGCCCAACACCTAATCAACTAAAACATTGAACTCACACTAGTACTTTTACATAATAGATTTGATCAATTTTCCGTTATGAAAATCAAAACTATAATTAATTTGAGCCACAAATTGTAGTGAAAATTGAATCAAGAGCCAGGAAATCCATAAATAGCTAGTAAATCTACCATTTAACACAAAAATATCAATCCATCTAGCCCTTAATAAACGATGAACCACTGCCTAATGTAAACCAAACCTAACTTTCAATCAAACTTGCTAAGCTTCAATAATTGGATGGAGCAGAGAGGAATTGCTTATTTGTGAGGCTAAGAAGGTATGTTGTATGAACCACCATCTTTTTGTTGCCCAAGAACCAAGCAAAGTCCCATACCCTCATTCCTCAAGTGTTTTTTTAAATCATTTTTCATGGAAGGGTTGAGTGGCCTCTCACCCATTTTCCCTTATTTAATTTTATTTCTTATTATTATTGTCCTGAAAGGTGTTCTAGGTCAAATATTGACTTTAAGTTTGACTTTCCCTGGACTTATGGAGTTCAAGAATGAACCCTAATGAGATGGAGTTAGAATGTGGCATGGGGTACATCATTGGAAAAGTCTCAATGTCCCCATCACAAATATGTAATTTGTAATGTAAGCTTCTAGGTCCTCAATTTTGGATAGGAAATCTTGTCCTCTAAACCTTGATGTGCTCATGGGGCCCAACCACTACCCAAACTTGTGAAAGTTTCCATGTCGCCATACAATATCCAATAAAGGAAAACAAGCTATCATGAAAAGCTCTTGACAAGTGCTTTGACAACACAAAGATGAGACTCAGAGGTGAGGTTGTTAAGTGTTATTATAACTCATTTGAACTGCCTTGCAAGTTGATTAGGTCATCCTTCTTCAAACAATTCAAAGCCTTGTGATAGCTCTAATTGGGTCATATAATGTCATATAAGACAAATGAGGCATTGTTGGAATGGTCTTTGAATCCAATACAACATGTACACTCCATTTTTCTATTATAATCTTATCAACAACACTTTTTAAAACTTGAACCATTGTCACCAAGCTAAACTCTAAAATTAGTCTTAAATTTGTGAAGGCTCATTCTCAACAACCAGGTGTCAAAACCAAGCATATGATATATTGTTGGAAAGTTCTCACACTGTCTTGAATCACCTCTAAGCCTGACTTTCCTTTTGAGTTAGATATCATAACATTAATTGATAATAAAGTCAAAGCTATGGTGGTTTTCCCATTTAGGAGGCATGTAATTCTTGTCCTTCATAGGTTATCCATATACATTTCAAATTGGGGACATGAGAGCTCGGTAACCAGTGAAAGGGACCAAAATTAAAAATTTCACAAATTGTGTCCTCATCTCTTGAAATCTGAATTAAGCATCCTTGACATAAATAATTATGATATGGGATGGTTTCAAAGCTCAACATAATCCAAGATGGATTCCCTTAGGGGAAGAAGATTAGGGCTCTTAGACAATCCAAAACAAGGTTGTCTTGAGCCTACTTGGATGACAATGAGATATTATGGGACACAATGATATTGATGATGGTCATAAAGATGTCTAGTATGTGATAGTAGGCTAGGGAACAATGTGACTCTGAAATCTATTTAGACTTTCTAAACTTTTGATTAATAATTGATGCAATGACCAAATTGAAACCTAAACCTCGTAACTAACTTGAACTAAAACCCAATGACTCAAACTAATGAATAATATGCTTCCAGTGTCTGATAAGTCACTATAAGCTCGATTGAACTCTTGAAAGTAACCTCCTAATACTCTTTACTGGGAAAGGACCATAGTAATTATGACTCCTATCACTGACTTTGATTGGAACCAAACCTTGACAGGTTGCCAAGAGCAGCCTTCCTACTAGCTTAAGAGGATATAAAATTGTGAAACAATATGTTGAGCCCAAAGAAGATTTTTTTATCAACACTTGGCATTATATGTGTCCCTTTACCAAGCTTATTCCATAGGTGTAGGTTGGATGATTATGAGCTAAATTGTTATCCTCCACACCTGAGTTCAAATCCCACTTTCTAGCAAGTTTCTCTTGGTTATTATATTATTAATGAGTTATATATTATTTATTCATAAGATGTTGACCTAGCTTTGCACATTGAAGAATCTAAGGTTTTCTCTAGATATGATCCTTAGGATAAGGGGAAGTGACCGAGATGTTTCCCATGGGGTATGTTACCTGGAAAATATAAGTGTGTAGAGTAGTTGGCTTAGAGCTAGTGGTTGCATCATATCCAATCCTCAATCCTTATTACGATATTTTTACAAAGATAATTCACGGGTAGGGGCTCCCACTATATCTACCCCTAAATTAGCCCTTTAGGTTATGAAGTAGTTATCTTGTCAAGCCCTCACCCACATCATAACAATAACCTAAAGGGTTAATTTAGGGGTAGATGTAAGACAAGAATTCATGAGATGTATCTAATCATAAATCACATGTATCAATTATCGATAACATATACCAAATTGTTATCATATGGCTAATATAAATCACATATCTCCAATATAACTAGCACCAACAATGTACATCAAATAATATAATAAATTGTCCAAAACATGAACATTTACCTAATCACATATGAATATATTACCCATGGTCAACTCCATTGAAATAAACTAGACCATATATGGGATGTACATTAGGAATCATTCGTCATGAATATCATGAAACTAAAGCTTGTCACTTACAACATCATGCCATTATAATATACTAGAATGAGTCATTCATGCACTTGGTGATTTTTATTTGTACAATTTATTGGAGCAAAGGAACAATGTCCTCCTCTAATGGTATGACAATATCTCTCTTAAAGGGGTTTGATAAAGGTAAATCAACCTTATTTAAAGATACACTTTTTCAATAAATAAAAAAATCCCTTGAATAATATTAAGATTAACATTGGCTTGGTCCTAAATAAATTTCATCAACCTAAGGAGGCTCTTACTCTACCCTCCACTGTAGAAAAGGAAACTTCGTCTCTAGCCTTGAAGTTGGACCCTAAACGGGCTAAGAAGGAAGAAGATAAAAGTATAGTATGACTTCCAAGGGTAATGTCCACATTGAAAAACCTCTAAAATTGGATTGTTATTTCTTAGGGTTCTTTTTTGGAAAAACTAGTGATGATCCACCGTTGTGCAAAGAGATTTTTATCCTTGATTTTTCATCAAGGTAAGACATGGCATGAGTTGTTAGAATGAATGCTTGCTTTATGGATTTTTTTTTTTAATGAAACTGCGACAAGAGAATTTCAACCGACCAATGTATCATTACCAAGGGTTTTGATTTAAGTAAGAATTCCAGTCTCCTTCTTGAATATTGGGTGAGAGATCCAATTTATTCATTGGTAACACATTGGTTAAGTTCAATACTGTAGGATTGTCAATAGGGGGAGGTACACCACCATTTCTGCCCAAATCTATAATTACACAACTTTTAAGGAAGGTCTCTGAAATAAAATAGAGTACGAAAATTGTAGTTGGATACAACTTTTGGATTGTGAACATATTGCTTTCTATTATAGTTTTTCTTTCAAACACAAACATGAGGTAATGCCTTATTTAAAGGTAAAGATCTCTAGGGTAAAATGTAGACACATAGTAAACATACTTTGGGAAAGGATTGGGCTAAGCACACTTTGTGGAAGGACTGAGCATTGAATCACCACTAGGTGCCCCCATTTGTGAATCGAAAGGAACACAAACCTATAATTTCTAAAAATGACCTCTCCTTGCCTACTTAGTAGAGTGGGGAAGACATTGTTAAATGGACAACTAAGGATTAAACCCACCGCCAAAACTTTCTTTGCTTGAGTGCCCCACCAAAAGAGTGATGCAAAGGCATGACGAAAAAATTCAAACAATAAAATGGAACATTCTCTCTAGTCAACCAAATGACACAAAACAATTAACTTTTCAAAACACTAATAATTTGCCATAAATCTATTGATTTTATAGAAATTTGAAAGAAAGTAGTAAACCCATTAATAAGTGTGATCATTTATTATCAAAAATAATAAAAAGTTATCTCTTTGTAAAATTTGAAAAACGATAAAGTTTTATGTATAATGTGGAAGAAGGCTAAACATTCTAAGTTTTTTCCTTTTGTCATAGTGAAAGACTCTTTACAAAATTGTAATTTTGAATCAATAAAATTATTGTTTTTATGTAAAAATGAATTCAACACCTTCAAATATCTTAACTACAACAAAATTGTGCAATATTAACATATAATATCTATAATTCTATTGGTCCAAAATAATTCTTCATAAATTTTATGCTAAAAATATAAATTTCTCTTTTCATTATTTTAACCAACTAAAAAAATCTTTATGGTTAAAAAAACACCAATTATTATTATAAATACAAACTTAAATATAAAATATTTTACCAACCATTTATATTTTAACTTCTAAATATCAAAATTTTACCTATTATGAAAATTAGAAATATTGTTAAATAAAAACTTAATAATAAAAATCTAATAAAATTTTACCAACATTATTACTAATAAAAATCTAAATATATAATATTTTTCTCATGATTTAAACTTTAACTTCTAATATCAAACTTTAACATGTTGCTAAAGTTTACCAATTATAATTATTTATGATAAAAATAGAATTGAATATTTTAAATTCTAAACTTTAAACAACAGGTCAAGCAAACTGGGCTAAAGGAGTCCACAACTCAAAGGTGGATCTACTCTAATGCCGAATAATCCCTAACATCGAAAAAGAAAGACTATTAATACGTGGCCATAAAAAAGAAGTGGGTATAACCCATGCGTTAATAAAATATCATGTACTTGGTTTTGATGATACCCTACATTTGACCTTTGACAAGAAGTGGTAGTGAACCATAAATTTTAATCAGAGAAGCGTTTGTTGGAAAGGACAAGGCATGATTCTCGATCGATGCCAGGTGGTAGTTGGTACATGTAAAAGTTTGCAACCCTAACCCTAAAGTTTAATTATCATGTGAATCAAAATCTTTCTTCATGGGAATATGCTAATGTGGAAAATCCGATATACTTTGTAATAATAAAGTGACATTGACTTATATTTATTTAATATATGAAAATTCAGTTGCATTAATATATACTTATCTTTTTAAATTAAGAGAAGTGAGTATATTTTATAATTTAGTGTTAGATATTACAATGTTGGTTTTATAGGGTTCTAATATTTTTTTTTTTTTAATTTAATTTGTTTAATATTTAGCATGATTTTTTTTAATCACAAGTTTGAGTTGTAACTCTCTACAATTCAAGTACCTAAATTTTTTTTAGGGTGTTGAATCCATATATAGTCAAAAACTTATTTTAAATAACAAAAATTAAGATTTAGCAAAAAGAAATTGTATAGTATGTTTAGACAACAACTTATATCAATCTTTTACAAAATATTATGCTAAAAATATAATTGTAATTTTCATTTTGGAATATATATAAAACAAGTAATTTTTAAATAAATTTTATTATAAATCATAAAATTAAATAAATAAATAATATTAATTATTGAAAAATAAAAATAGTTAAATTTGTTTAATATTTTTATATTTTAAAAATATTAAACAAAGGTGATCTTCAACCCTCTTAGTATTAGATGTTGAATATAAATGTTGAATTGTACAATAATATTTTTTTAATACTTTTTATATGTGTAGTCTAAGTTATAGATGAAGTAGTTCTTTTCCGAATACTTTTTTTAGTCAATTTTGACCGAAAATCATTAGGATTTTTTGAGAATCATTAGTTTAAGTTGTTTAATTTGCAATATTTAAAAGTGTATTTTAGATAACAAGAAATCATAATCTTGCTCAAAATTATAGTGACTCCAATCAAACAACCATTTTGCCAATAAATTAAGCTACACATTTTTACATAAAACACACTATTTTTTTAAGATATTTTAAATATTTTATATGTTATATTTTAATAGTTAATATTAAGCTTTTATATAGCTTGGAGTCTATCTCTAATCAATTTTCCTCTGCTCTTTATGGAGGAGGTGGATGCATTTAGAGCCCTTCTACAAGCGCAGAAATTGCACGGGCCTTCTTCTTCTCCCAAAAAAATTGTGAAGAAAGTAGCTGAGATTTCGGATGTGGAACTCTCTCCGTCAAATCCATGCAAGAGAGCCTTAGCCCTCTCAGAAAAAGCATTGGTTGGAAAGTTTATAGGCTTATGGCCGAATCCAAAAGTTGTTGAATCCTGGATCACAAAACAATGGAGCCCCAAGCTTTAAGGGCGGGTAACTTTCTTTGCAGTAGGCAGGGGTTTCTATGTTTTTCTATTTGTGAATAAATTGGAAAGAGCGATGATTTTCAAATCAGGGTCATATTTTATGGGGACCAGAGGCCTCTTTATCTCCCCATGGACTCTGATTCCAATCCAAATTCTGAAATTACTTATGTGCCAATGTGGATTCGGCTGCCTCACCTCCCTCTCCATCTTTGGGTACCTAATGCAATAAAAGAGATTGGAAATAAGTTGGGTCGCTATCTAGAAAAAGCAAAACCAAAAGGAGGCCAATTTTATTGTGCTCACATTTGTGTCGAAGTAAATCTCTCTGAAGGTTTACCAAAGGCCCCAATAAAAAATTTAGGGGAATGGAGCCATGTTTAGGAATTGGACTATGAGAAGATTCCTTTCAAATGCATCATATGTTATTCTCATGGGAACTTTGCTAAAAATTGCCCTTAACAAAAAAAGGATAAGCAAACTCAAGCATCTGCCTCTAAAGAAGGGCAGCCCCATCCCCCATATCTAATGAGGGCAGTTTTCAACCAGTTCAAAAGCGAAGGAAGAATCAACAGAACAAGGTTGCAACTCCAAACAAATCTACAGTAGAAGTTCCTGAACCTTCCCTTAGCAAAAATTCTTTAAGTTTCTTCAAGATCTAGAACAAAATGAAATTACTCCTCAGGATGAAACCCCAAAGGAGGATCAAGGAAACTTCGCAGTGTCGAGGGAGAATGAAGATAAAGCTCCTTCGACAATCATCTCTTCGGATACAAAATCACACTTTGTGACAAAAGTATTAGCAATGTCAAATTCTGAGCTTGAAAAGATGAGTAGATCCACTCCAACATTGTACAAACAAGCAATGGCAATTAAAGGAACTCATGCTAAGTCAAGTACAAAGGAAATGTTGGAAAATCACTCTCCTCAAAAGCAGTAGAACCGCCTCTCACACGAGGCCAGAAATCCCATAAGGAAAAACAAGAATGTGAAGCAGATGTCAATTTAGCTTCAGGATCCCAACTTCATGTAGACTCCTTGCAAAAGTCTCCCAAATAAGTTAATGTGTTATTTTTGCATATTATTGTGTTTGTGATTTGTAAGAATTTACTCTTGTAATCACTAGAAAAGTCTTAGTTGTAGAAACAATGGAAGATATTAGGATTTGTCTCATAGAATCTTAGTCAGTTTCTCAATGGAAGATCCTCTGAAGATGGTGCAAATGTATGGAATTTCCAAATTTTTTGCTATGTCCGAGAAAAGATTTAATAAAATCCTCTACTCATTCTTGTTTTATAAATATATATAAATATATATAGTAATATATATATATATATTAACCTTCTCAATATTAATAAATTGAAAAATATAAAATAGAATTTATGTTATTAGTAACAAGTATGGATGAAAAGATGTAGGATTGATTTTTTCAATGTATTAGATTAGATTTGTAATTGCGACGAGAGACACTCTCCAACCTAGTATGGTAGAAATGTTGTGATGTAATGTAAAAATAAATTATTATTTTTATTGATTTTTATAAACTATTATTGGTGGTTTCCGAGCTTAAGGTTTATGAGAACTCGTGATATTTATCTGGAATATAGCCTATTTAAATGAGGAAATTAAACTAGCCTAGATCCATCTTAACTTCAAATCTACCAATCACTGAGAGGGATCAAATCTATTAAGATGCAAACCTCTTTTAAAGTGAAAATAGATTTGATCTCTTTCACTGCTGCTTGGTATATCCAAAATTAAAATGGATCTAGGCTAGTAATATTAATTGCGACGAGAGGCACTCTCCAGCCTAGTATGGTAGAGATGTTATAATGTAATGTTTAACATTTTGACTAAGTCAAATTACATAAAAATAAAAATAAAATAGAAGTTTATAAAAGGATTGATGTAATGCAAACATTTTAACGTAGTCAAAATAAAATAAAAATAGCCCTATAAAAAATTAATAAAAGTAAAAATGACCCATGGTATTGACACATGGTATTCATGTGGAATGTAGTCTATTTAAAGGGGGGAATTAAACCAGCATAGATCCATCTTAACTCAAGATCTATCAAGCGTCGAAATGGATTAAATCCTTTGATATGCAAACCTCTTTTAGAGTGAAAAGAGATTTTATCCCTCTCGGCTCTTGATAGATCCGGAGTTTAGATGGATCTAGGTTGGTATTTAATAATAATTGGGTCAAGAGGTGCTCTCTAGCCCAGTATGGTAGAAATGTTGTAATGTAATGTAATGTAAACATTTAACTTTGTCAAAATAAAATAAATAGAAATGAAAATAACCCTATGTTAAAATAAAAATTCTCAGTGATTATATTATTATTTATTTATTTATTTATTAGTTTATTTATTTTTATTTTTGTTTTATTTTATTTTTTTTATTTTTAATTTTTTATTTTTATTTTTGCGTCGAGAGAAGCTCTCCAACCCAGTATGGTAGAGATGTTGTAACATAATGTAATGCAAACATTTTAACTCGGTCAAAAAAAGAAAAAAATGACCCATGGTATTCATGTGGAATATAACTTATTTAAAGCAGGGAACTAAACTAGCCTAAATCCATCTTAACTCCAGATCTACCAAGTGTTGAGAGGGATCAAATCTCTTGACATGCAAACCACTTTCAGAGTGAAGAGATTTGATCCCTCTCGACGCTTGGCAGATCTGGAGTTAAGATGGATCTAGGCTAATTATTATTTTCTGTTAGGTAGTTAAGGTAAATTTGTTACACTAAGAGGCAATCTCCATCTCAATATGGTAGAGATGTTGTAATGTAATGTAATGTCCTGTAAACATTTAAATCATTCAAAATAAAAAAATAAAATTAAAATAACACTCTTAAAATAAAAATAAAAACTCTATGTTATTGTTTTTAATTTTATTAATTTTGATGGGTAGTTAAGGTAAACTTCACATACCCGAATGCGGGTGTCAATCCATGCAATTAAGTTACATGTGTCGACCACGCGCAGCGTACAGAGGGCCACGCCTCAGGCAGATGGTATTAACAGGTTCTGGGCTGGCCTCCGCCCCAAGAGCATTAACGGGACTTCAATGCCCTTCAATGCGATTTGGTTCCCAAGGTATAACAGGTAGATATTACAGGATGGCGGAATCATTCCACCAAGTTAGTTTGCAGTTTGGCTCAGGAACGGTAAGGCGTGAAGATCATTCCAGGGTTGAGGAGGGAGGCTCTGGTGGCAGCAAGCCTACCCTCGAGACCATTCCCTGTACAGTTCATGATTTAAGCTCACGGTATTTACGGGAGGTTTCGAGGTTGGATACTGGGTTGCAATGTGATAGGGGGAACTTTCTGAATCACATGTTTTCCTCAGGCAATTCTAAGGGGGGAAGCGGAAAATTGAAGGCTCTGCACATTCCTCAGGTTGCAGTTGATTACCTTGTTTTTATCATGGCTCCCCGAACGCGTGCAACTCCTCGCCGTGGTCGAAACTACGGGCAGCGGGGAAGCACAGGAGGTAGGGGCCATTCCAGCCCCCGGCGCATTTCGCCCCTAGCCTGCGCGTCGCCTCCTTCGTTCGAGTCAGAGGACTCCGGTTCCGCCATTAGTAATTCGGTGCAGTCAACGAATTTCCACTACAGACGCAGGACCAACAAGCCCATTGTCAAGGCTCTGATTACTGTGATTTTTTCAGAAGAGGATGATGAGGAGGGAAGCTGGAAGGCAGAGACAGAGGAAAAGACGCCCCCCTCCTCGGATAACTCAACGAAGATTAAGGATTTGGCAGACAGCACCTATAGCCCTGAGTCACAGAGCAGGCTCGAAGAAGAAAGTACCCTTGGGTACTCTGCGGAGCAGGCAGAAGCCTTAAGGGAAATTGGCAGTCTGAAAGGCAAAGAGCCTATGGAAATATCTCAAACTCCCAAGGAAGTTCAGCCTGAAGAGCACGTTAGCAAGCCATTATCACCTCAGAGCAAGGCGTGGGACAAGGAGCCTGATGACTCTTTCGCCAACATCCTGTACCTGAAGCTGCCGCCTGGTATCGAAAGAATTGAAGACATTCCGGACGGGATGGAGGTCACATGGGAACGCGACCCGGACAGAGAAGCAGAGGACCGCCAGAAGTAGCTCAAGTAATGGACGTGGTTCTGGGGGTAAGCCTTCGGTTCCAGGCGCAAGGAGTTTTTTGTTTTTGCTATGTCTCTGTGTAGCTTAGACTTTGTGCTTCGGCCTCATATGGGGAGCGACAAGGGCACTATATTTCGAGGAAGGCAGCATCCTTCGATATGCTGCATACAGTCCATGTTTTTTGTGACTTGTTTTATATTCCTGAAGAATTTTGGGTTTATTATGCTTGCTAGTTTTGCTGCAAAAACTCTTCCTGTAGATGTTTTTTTGTCCTCTGGCATGTATAAGCATTGACATGAAAATCTTTGACAGAGAGTTGCCCATACACTCTCAGAGGTTAAAACCTCTTGTAAATACCTTTTCAGTTTCTTTAATATAAATAGTTTAGTCTTTGCCCAAAAAAAAAAAAAAAGGTAAACTTCACATGGTCAAGTTACTGATGGTTTTTGAGCTCCAGGTTTATGAGAACCCATGGTACTCATGTGGAATATAGCGTATTTAAAAAGGGGAATTAAACCAGCCGAGATCCATCCCAACTTTGAATCTACCAAGCACCAAGAGGGATCAAATCGCTTGAGATACAAAGAGATTTGATCCCTCTCGGCGCTTGGTAGATTTGAAGTTAAGATGGATCTAGGTTGGATCATCATATGTGTCTCTAGTGTAATATATAACAAATTGTTAATGATATATAAGAATGAATTTATTTTAGAATATACATGAATTTGCATTTTAACTTTTTGTATAACATTTTATAGTTTTAAATTAATAAATTAAATTTATATTTTTCATTATTTATCTATTTTGTAATTTTAATTTATTTTTTTCAAAGGGAAAAAACCCATAATTTTATTCAACCTTAAGGAGCAAAACTACATTTTGTAGATGTTAATCTCATTCAGTAAGAGCACCCTCTCTGCTTACGTGCATTTAAAAAAAAAGAACTTGTGAAGTTAAGTGTGATAGTAGTCAATTAACTTTTTTCTTTGACCTTTTGTCATCCCCCTGAGTTGGGATCGATCGAAACCTTTGCCAAATTGCTTATGGTTATCTTCGATGGGATTTATTTATCTGAACCTGAACTTTCTAATACATGAACTCTTGTTGTGCCCACCATCCCATCCTCTTTGTGTGCCACTTTTTTTCCATTGTTCTCGTTCATGGATCGCTTATGATTTTGTACCATTCTAATTGTGGGTTGCATTGTCATTTTGGACTTCAACACCCCCTTCTTCTTGGTTTGGAGAGTTCTTTGTGATTTAGTCTTCTTCTTCCTTCATGAGATAGGGATAAAAAGGTTGTCATCAATTTTTTGTGGGCCTACCCCTTTTTCTTTATTGGGTTCTTTTTTGCCTGAGGGCATGTATTCTACAAGTGCCATGTTTGGTAACACGATCGACATCTTCCCGGATCCGGGTGTCTGACGGTAGTACAGGTACGTGGATTGTTGTTTGGATGGGCGTGTGGTTGATCTACACCGCCACTCATCCTCTCACAGCTCCGGTCATAACTTCCCCTGTGCTCAAGATTAATGATGCTTTAATGCTGCCAATATCTCCTCTTTTGCCAATTAATTTCTTGATCATGGCGCTATCAACTTGCCACAATCGCGTTTCTCCCTTTCGCTTTGGTCCCTCCTTTGCAGATGCAGCGGTTTGCTCTCAAACATTCTCAGGAATACACTGGGCTCTGGTTCGTTGGATGAACTTCTGGCTATGCCTTCAAGCCACCCTCTGTCTCCCCTGCTTTTTCGCTAGCCACTAGTTTGTTGCTCTCCATTTCGGCCTTTTGAGCGCTGAAGCCAAGTTTGTTTTCATCCATATCCGCTTCCATAGTTTATCAAGTAGACTGAATCACCCTGCTCCTCTAGTTATGCCAAAACTTTGACAGAGGATGAGCTGCCGAAGAGGCAGCTCCCGAGGGAAAATTGGACGCCAGGCCTTCTCTTCCACGTCGGACTCCTCAACTTTTTGCTCCGACTTCCGCATAGATAGGTACCCGGCTACTTGGAGTGGACGGGGTAGGGGTAGAGGATTGCACAATATAACACCGAGCTCCTTCCAATCCTCGACTAACTCCGCTCAGTTACAATTCCCCTGTAGTCATGGCACTTTCTCCTTTATGGCCACGGTCACCATAGAGCTTAACGAGTTCAACTCAGGTCAAGAGGTTGGTTCCCTTAGGGCGACTACGGACAGGCCGGCGAAAGACAGACCAGGCTCCATCCAGACAAACTCCGAACAGAGCAAGGCTTCAGGCTCTGGCGAAAGCAAAGCTTCTAAAAGCATGAAGAATCGGGCGAGCTCCTCTGATGACGACGATGATTACAAGTATGGATGTCGCATCATCGAGGAGCCGCCTGATCCCTCTCTTGATGTTTAAACAGGTTGGCTCTTTTTGGTTTTTTTGGAATTCAGCCAGCTCGAGAAGATTCACTTATCACCTTCCTAGATATCATGATAAGTGCACTAGCTCAAATTGTCAGTTTCTCATGCGAAAGGGGCAATTTGCTAGCCTTCAGTTTTCAGTTTCGGTTGCAGTCACAGTTGCTTCTGTATTCAGTATTGGGTTGTCGCATAGTTGGTCATGGCTACTTGGTCTAGTTTTACTGTTTTGGTTGTCGCATAGCCCCGGATTAATTCTCAGTTCCATGTACAACTATGGGGTTTTCTAGATTTTTGCTTTAGTCATGATCAGGTTCTCTACAGTTCTTGAGGGCAATACTCAACTAGGTTTTTGCACACTGATCTGCTATGCTTGTAATCATGCCGCATCTTTGGGCTAGCTTTACAAGGCCATGGCCTCGGTGTAAATTTATTTTATATTAATATAGAAGTAGCCATATTCAGAAAGAAGAAAAAAAAAAACAAAAAAACAACTATCGACATCTGAATGTTGTATTTCAATAATCCAAAAAGTTGGGTCCACTGAAAGTTTTTATGTATCAGTGAAATGTAATAAGGTCAATTTCTACACAAATTTTGGTGAAGGTAAATAACCCTTTCTTCGTTTTGTCGAGGTCCATTTTTTTGAATTGACCCTAGGGTGTTCCCAATGTCCTCAAGAACCTTGTGCTGTCAGACGAGAAGGGGAATATTTGGTAACCTCACCTATACTAACATTGTTGAGACCACCATTGTTGATTTGGTAGCCTCACCCATACTGACATTGTTGAGACCACCATTGTTACGACATCAAAATTTGGGAACAAAGGGGTAATGGAGAGCCCTGCATTACCCCAAAACCAGGTCCTTTCTTTCAATGCTCTCTCCACATCTACCTAGGTATCGAACTGAACAATAAAGAAACCTTTTGAGTCAAGGTATATGTAGCAATTTTTGGTCCAGGTTGTAAAATTCCAGAGATGCAAAGCATCGGATCTGGGCCAAACCGTTGACTCAAAAAACTTGTTTACTTCTATTTCATTTACCTCCATGGCTTATTGTTGTTGTTCAACAATGTAAGGTCCATGTCACGTCCTCTTTTTTATTTTCCTCTATAGTATAGCCAGGAATGGTTTCCAAGATGTGATAACCAGGTTGAAGGAGTAGGATTACATTTTCAGGGGTCCCGGAGGGGTTTTGAAAAGTTTTTATGGGATCCGACAACATTCGCTTGGCACCATCTATCATCCACGCAACTTTCCTTTTGTTTCGTTGCATTCCGACAACTTTCATAAAAGAGGGTTATTTTTGGGCTTGACTTAATTAATTACTCTTGAGGTGACATTCTAGGAGGATTATTTGATGGAACACCTTAATGTAGTAGCTCATTGGAACCAGAACAAGAAGGGACTTCCAATAGCCATGTAAAGCATGGTGAGTGATTTACCATTTTCCCATATTAAAAGTGACTTTAATTAATCACTTAATTAAATAAAATAAAGAGAAAAAAATTAATTGAAGGAAAAAGGCCAAAAGTGACTTGGTGAGATAAAATAAAATTAAAAGTCACTTAGATGGAGTAAAAAAGGGAGCTTCTAGAATAATATTAAAATAATTAAAAAACAATATGCTTCTAAAGGCTTGGGGATCTATCTATGGAGTTTTTAACAGGACGAGGAGGAGATCATTTGGGCATACTGGGAAGTTGAGAATTTTATTGTGGAGAGGTTTGGAGAACCGGGAGTTCCCAGCTTCAGTTGTAGCCCCAAGATGGAAGCCCTTAGGTGATTATGTGAGAGTGGGCGAGAAGCCAACTCTCCCCTTGGTGAATTCATTTAGAATTCACAGGTGCTTTTAGCATATTAGTTATTTTGGAGGCTCGCTGCAGCGATATTGTTGATCTTTTGAGAGCATCACCTATGTCATCTCTGGTATTTTGTATTAGCACGCTATTTCACATTTCATATTAATAAAATAAGGCTAAGATTCATCTGCATGTTTATATTGCTTATTTTCCAATCGTAAATTAAATTTTCAAATTTTGTCGTGAATTTTATGGGCTAATCTATGTTAATTGTTTATTAATTTAACGACATATTTCTTTGAAGCAATTTTCAGTGAAATTTGTATTTGGGATATTACAGTGGTCCTAGAGGGTTTTGAGGAGTTTTTATGGGATCTAATGGCATTCGCTTCACATTTTCCATCATCCACACAACTTGCCTTTTGCTTTGTTGCATTCTTACAACTTTCGTAAAATGGGGTTATTATTGGGCCTCACTTAATTAATTACGCTTGAGGTGGCATTCTGGGAGGATTATTTGGTGGAACACCTTAGCGTAATAGCTCGTTGGAACCGGGATGGGATGATGAGAACATAATTTCAATGACCAAATAAAGCATGATGAACAATTTACAATTTTCCTAGATTAAAAGTGACTTTAATTAGACACTTAATTTTTTTGTAAGCTTGGTAGGACTCTCCGATTTTCGTGTCTACATGTCCATTATTCACCCCACTACAGGGGAAGGGTAGCCCAAGATTTGAACCCAAGACCTCTGGTTCGGTGAGACTTCATTTCCACAGCCACTGCCACTTGAGCTACCCCAGGCAGACAATTAGCCACTTAATTAAATAAAAGGAGGGGGAAATAATTAATTGAAGGAAAAAACCAAAAGCGACTTAGTGAAATAAAATAAAATTAAAAGTCACTTAGATGGAGTAAAAAAGGGAGCTTCTAAAATAATATTAAAATCATCAAAATAAGACGCTTCTAAATGCTTGGGGATCTATATGTGGAGTCTTTAAAAGGAGGAGGAGGAGATCATTTGGGGACATCTCGGAGTTGAGTTTTTTTTATAGAGAGGTTTGGAGAACCGGGAGTTCCCAACTTTAGTTGTAGCCCCAGGACATGAACCCTCAGGTGATTTAGTGAAAGTGGGTGAGAACCCATCTCTACCCTTAGTGAATTCATTCAAAAGTTACAGGTTGTATTCAACAACTTGACTATTTTTGGAGGCTTGATATAGTTTATTGCAGATTTCTTGGGAGGCCATCGATTCAACGATTTCCATATTATTGTAATAACATGCAATATGTGTTGCATATTAATAAAATAAGGTTGAATTCTTCTACAGATTTATATTGTATATTCTTTAGTTGCAAATTCTATCTCTAGTTTTTGTTGTAAATTCTGTGGTTTAATTTGTGTAAATTATTTATGAAGTTGGCGACTAAATTTTATGAAGTAAATTCCTGCTAAATTTATATTTGGAACATTACAGTGGTATCAAAGTTCGTGTTCTTGCCAGCCTGAGGGTCTTAATTGCATATTACTCGAGGGTTTATATTGGAGGTGCCAAGAAGACATATCTACTGGAGTATTATAAATTGTTGTTGAAAATATCTTCAGGTCGCATTAACCCGAAATTGTAGCTAGGTTTATGCACCCATCAAGCTGATCAATTTGTCTCATGCATAATGATGGTTTGACAAAATGCTCAGCAAATTGTTGGACCATGAGAAAATAATTTGGTGAATAGTAATTATTTGACAATTTTTTATTTATTTTTTATTGGGCCATACCCAATTAAAAATTTCATAAGGTCAACCTCTACATTGGGCAATGCATGAATTACTATTTTTGCGTGGAGAGTCTGTAATAAAAAGGTAAAGGTTTTGGCTGATTTAATCTTCATCTTGTCAAAGTTACGGAAAATCACAGCCTTGAAAGGAGTTGAAGGCCAACAGTGAAGAAGCTAAGAGATTATCGAAGAAGCTAGAATCATCATTGTCAACCATTCTTTGAAGTTGGATTTGTTTGGCAGAGGAACAAAATGAATTTTGAGCAGGGGCTTGGTAACTCCATGGATGGATTTCTTGTGATTGCAAGGCTGCATTCCCAACATCTTCAAAGAGAATCGAAATGCAAAAGGATTTGAGGGTCGTGTTAAATTTATTTTCCAATAGAAGGAGGTCGAATGCTCATGAGATCAAGAGTTGTTGTGTCGATTTACAAGGAGAACCTATCTGGAGCAATACGATTATAGAGAGACCGAGAAACTGTTTTTGGTGCGAGATCGAGCAGCTTACACAGAGAAAAATTATGTATATTTGGATCCGTGACCTTTCTTCCAGTGGAATGAGGAGTTAAGAACCAAAATTCCATGATTTTCTTCATAAATTTCATCAGACAGGGAGTCAAGCTACCTTATTCTGGAAGCCAAATCATTGTTACATTAGTTGTGAGACGTTTTCTTCACTTCCAAGACGAGATTATGTGAGAAAAAGAGGGGTTCGATATGCCATACAAGCTGCTCAAAGAAATCTGAGTTGTACACTAGGAAAGGCTGAGTCCCTACAACATAACGTACTAGTATCCACTCACTGCGTATTGGTTGGTACACATAACAAGAGGACTGTGTATCTTAACTCTGTTGTGGCTAAGCATAAATCTAAAAAGTGAGAATATCTTGGGTACTTCATCTGAACTTGTGAAAGCATCTCACACCCACTAAGTCTTCATCATAGGTTCCAGCTTCTTACGCACAATGTTGTCATTCCATGTATGTGTTATTAATATGATCATCTCATATATTTATATTTATTGAACTTTGCATATAATCTGGTGATAACTTGTAGTGTTGGGTTATTACTGTCTATGTGACTATGTTCATGAAAAAGGAAATACAAATATATGTCATGTCTGAGTTTTACTTTATGGTCTGATCAATTATGGGTTTGAATATCACTCCTATGTTGTTCGGTAACATATACATAGTATTGTGTCTTGGATATTTTATGATTTAAACAACACAAGTGTACTTACAACAATAATGTTGTAAACTATTTGACAAAAGTCTTCATTGAGAACTTCCTAGAACTCAAATTAAGGGAAAAATAAGAGTGTTTCCAAAGGAGAGTAACAAAATTTGCAAGTTGATTATTGTAACATTGGTAATGAGTTGTTATATTGTTTTTTTAAGCAAATTCAGAAGTATTGTCACAATCATGAAGGTTGTCTCAAGCTATCTAAGTGAAAATTGTATATGGAGTTGACAACTAAATTTTTTGAAGTAATTTCCTGCTAAATTTATATTTGGAACATTACAATCCAAGATTGTATTGTGATGTATATGATGGAGTAGAGCCTTTGCCACATGCTACATCCTTGTAGGAAAAATAACCTTTTGGGTTTCGGTCTCCCAAAGCAACCCCTAACAAACTTAGATCGAAACCAATGGTGGAATTTCTTGAGATGTTGTAATCTTGCACCTGAAAATGATCCTATAACTGCCTCCCTTCATGAAGGAGGCATTGTCTGTCTACATGATATCCCAACTTATTTTCTATTTGTTGTTTGAGATATGCCACATAATCCAAACATGAAACCTAAAAAGGGGATGACTTCCCATTAAGGTTTTTAATGAAGATTTGAAAGTCCTCCCCTTGTTTCAATTCTTCAGATCCTTCTCCTAGCCCTGATCAGTTAGTAAAATGGAATTTTCCCATAGATCTACATCATTCTGAGAGTTGCGCAGACTATATAAACTTAGATCAGGCTTTACGACCCAAGAAGACCAAAGAAGTAAACCAATGCCAACCAGATCTACATGGGAGTTGAGCCATGGATCATGTTCAAAGTTTTCTCTGTTCACTATGTTAGAGCTCACGCACTGGAGTGTCATGATGCAGTCATCACAGGCAGCGAAGAGATTATGATTCGAAGCCAATTTGTAAGCCATGAAGACTTTGATTACACCCACGGACCTTGAGATTGAGATTGCAATTGGTTGATTAATTAAAAAATTTATAATGGTGGAAATTAATAATAAAAAAGTGTATTTCAATAACACACACCCATACATATACACTTGTTGTTTTACTTTAGTAAGTAGATAAATATTTACTTATTTAATATATTATTTTTTGCTTTTTTTACATATATATTTTTTCTCTCTTTTAATTTCATTTTTATTTCCTTTTGATTTTGACTTTTCCTTTCTGCTGCCACACTTATTAAAAATAATATAGTATGTTAAATTTAAGTCGTAATTCACTGTTCTAGTGTTAAAATATTATATAAATTAATTACAAATGTATTTTTAATCAATAAGTTTTTTTTAAGTGTGATACTAAATTTTACATTTGATTTGGAATTTTTTTATTGAGTTGAGAGGCGCTCTCCAACAGAGTATGGTAGAGATGGTAGAGATGTTGTAATGCAATGAAATGTCATGCAAACATTTTGACTAGGACAAAATAAAATAAAATAAAAATATAATATAATATAAAAGTAATAATTATATTTATATTTAATTATAATTAATAACTAAACCATTCTAGATCCATCTTAATTTGGAATCTACCAAGTGCCAGGAGGGATCAAATTTGATCCCTCTCGACGCTTGGTAGATCCGAAGTTAAGATGCATCTAGACTGGTAGATACTTTTGAGAAGGGGAGATCAAAGGCAATGTTTAGCAAATTGATTAATTTGTAAATTCCATGGGTTAGACAACATATTATATGTCATATTTCCTTTCATAGTAGTGTCATATTTTTTTTGGTTACATGTGCCTTGACATATATGATATGTTATAAATAAAAAATGTTAGCATGCATGATTGTCATGATCTTGGATGAAGTGGATGCAATTTATCTATTGATTGACGAGTTCTAGATGTCATTTATAGTGTTGTAACTAAGGCATTTTAGGGAATGGAATGCATTGCGTTCATGGCTTGTGCAACTTGTAAACCTGGTCCTTTTTTTTTTTAATCCAACTAGGTAGAGCATAGGGGTTGGGGCTAGCCCTAATGATGGATCAAATAATGATATGCCCACCCACGGGATGCTATCAACAGGATTGTGTGAGGCCCAATCGAGTTTGAATGCCACTTGAGATAGTTTTTATCCCCCATAGTTGGCCCCCACCCTCAAACCCTCCCCATGAGATTTGAATTAATGACCTCATGGGACTGAATTCCATACAAACCAACTAACCTACACCTCATGAGTCGGCCCTTATGGTTATTTTGTGTCAAAAGAGATACCCAAGATCATGAAGGGTGAATTCAAGATTGACGATGGAAATTTTCTTACTAAGGTCTCGTTGGGTGATCGATAAGGATTATACATAAGTCTTATATTCAAGAATGGGTGTTATGCATATCGTTTATGTCGCTAATGTTAAAATTCAAAATATTTCCAAGTATTGGATTTTTGAGATTTTACATCTCGCAGTGGTTAAGTGGAAGATGGTTGTTTGCATTATAACTCCAATACACAAGCCAAGAATAGGAAAGTCATGAGAAAGACTCACTTGCTAACAACAATACTAGTAAATTTTAAAACAAGCAGTGGATAGATGAATAAGGATCCACATGCATTGCCTATAATAAGATGCAACATTGTATAAGGGGAGCTCAAATAACCCAACTGTTCAACAAGATAAAGTTCCACTTTTTTAACTCATTTTTTCGAAAATTGAATAATTTGGGTTAGCTTGAAATAAGTTATTATCTTCTTTCTTTATACTTAAACTGGGAAATTTATATTAATACTAAAAGGTTGTGATTGAACTAAGCAACACTAGCACATCAAACTATATGCTTCAAGTTTTAAACAAGGAACACAGTTCGAAAGGCTATTGGAAAAAATTCCCATTATTTACTATTATTATCGATTTTATTAGTAAGTAGATAAATATTTACTTATTTAATATATTATTTTTTGCTTTTTTACATATATATTTTTTTCTCTCTTTTTAATTCCATTTTTATTTCCTTTTGATTTTAACTTTTCCTTTTTGCATGCCACACTTATAAAAAATAATATAGTATGTTAAATTTAAGTCGTAATTTACTATTCTAGTGTTAAAATATTATATAAATCAATTACAAATGTATTTTATCAATAAGTTTTTTTTAAGTGTGATACTAAGTTTTACATTTGATTTGGAATTTTTTTATTGAGTTGAGAGGCTCTCTCCAACCGAGTATAGTAGAGATGGTAGAGATGTTGTAATGCAATGAAATGTCATGCAAACATTTTGACTAGGACAAAAATAATAAAAAAAATAGAATATAATATAAAGTAATAATTATATTTATATTTAATTATAATTAATAACTAAACCAACCTAGATCCATCTTAATTTGGAATCTACCAAGCACCGGGAGGGATCAAATTTGATCCCTCTTGACGCTTGGTAGATCCAGAGCTAAGATGCATCTAGACTGGTAGATACTTTTGAGAAGGGGAGATTAAAGTCGATGTTTAGCAAATTGCTTAATTTGTAAATTCCATGGGTTAGACAACATATTATATGTCATATTTCCTTTTTTTTTTCTAAGTAAAGGCTAAATCTATTAATAAAGAGAAAATATTTACAAGGAGGTAAAGACCTCAGAGGAGGCCAAAGCCATTCAACAACACTGACCCAGAGAACATAAGACCAGATAACTAGATGACCAGATAACCCGATAACCCATTTCCGGGATTGAGATGACCCAATACATAATTCCCAGAATGCATACATACAAAAAAAGCTGGCCAAGGTGGTAAACAACATTACAGGGCATGTGAGAATTGTGGCCATGATATTTTCTGTGCTGCCCTGATAACCATATGCAAAACTGAACAAAAGCAAGGGCCTGCTGGACTTGCCGAGCCAGGACCTGATATAGAGCGTATGACCATGAGAGCTGATAACTATGCCAAGCCAAGACCTTATACAAAACATGATGGCAAAAGCCGGAATAGCATAACACATAGGATAGAAGAATCAGAAGGGAAACTGCAACAGTAGGCGTGGTTCCGAAGACATCATGCATTTTGCAGAGGGTCTCGAGCGTCCTTCTCCACCCGGCATGGAGAGCCCATCCACATGTCATCGACATTGTCCCCGGCGCCCGTGTCGCTGCCACCTAAAGGAGCTACCAGACACAGATTGCAATCAGATGGGTGCACCGGATCGACCGCTGTCAAATTGTTCTGAGCATTGTCTTCTGGAGGCTTAGGGATCTCATGAACGTTCCCCTCAACCTGCAAGTCACCATGATTAAACACAGTTCCTACCTCATCTCCCTGGAGCACGCTGTCATCCTGAGACTGCGAGGGTGAGGTATGGATAGAGATGTTGGGCCTGTCTTCTTCCTCAGCCAGAATGACCGTAATGCTAGCTGAAAGAATCGGTCTGTTGAGACGACTGTGAAATTTAAAGCGGGTGGTTTGGAATGAATTATGCGGGAAGGGCTTACCATGATCAGAGGACAGGGAAGCTGAAGCCAGAGGTATGATGTTCTGGGGAGCAGGCTGAGAACGACCGCAATTACTATCGGTGCCTCAACGGCGAGAGCAACCATGGTGGCGCACCATCGTCAAGAGAACGAAGAGACCTGAGGGAAGAGATGAACAGGACCAGACAGAATAGGAACGAAGGTGGGCAAGCCAGGTAAGGAGCTTACATCGGAGTAACCACCTAGCTACCAGAGCAACACAGGGATGCAGGAATAAGGACAGGCTGATGAAGAGTGACCCGATAAGAATGACAGCCGAAACCACAGACGAAGCCATTAAAATAACAACCTGCGAAGAGTCTCGAACAGGGAGCGCATTCAATACTGAATGCTTGACAAACTGTCGGTACAGAGAGTGATTCATATCATCCGCAGGAGGAGATTGAAGGCCGTGCAGGATTGCCAGGTGCATATCCAGCTGCCGACTTGACATGCGCCTACATTAAATGAGCCTCGAGAGCACCCGCATTCGGGTATATGTCATATTTCCTTTCATAGTAGTGTCGTATTTTTTTTTTGTTACTTGTTCCTTGACATATATGATATGTTATAAATCAAACATGTTAGCATGCATGATTGTCATGATCTTGGATGAAGTGGATGCAATTTATCTATTGATTGACGAGTTCTCGATGTCATTTATAGTGTTGTAATTAAGGCATTTTAGGGAATGGAATGCATTGCGTTCATGGCTTGTGCAACTTGTAAACCTGGTCCTTTTTTTTTAATCCAACTAGGTAGAGCATAGGGGTTGGGGCTAGCCCTAATGATGGATCAAATAATGATATGCCCACCCACGGGATACTATCAACGGGATTGTGTGAGGCCCAATCGAGTTTGAATGCCACTTGAGATAGTTTTTATCCCCCACAGTTGGCTCCCACCCTCAAACCATCCCCATGAGATTTGAATCAATGACATCATGGGGACTAAATTCCATACAAACCAACTAACCTACACCTCATGAGTTGGACCTTATGGTTATTTTGTGTCAAAAGAGATACCCAAGATCATGAAGGGTGAATTCAAGATTGACGATGGAAATTTTCTTACTAAGGTCTCGTTGGGTGATCGATAAGGATTATACATAAGTCTTATATTCAAGAATGGGTGTTATGCATATTGTTTATGTCGCTAATGTTAAAATTCAAAATATTTCCAAGTATTGGATTTTTGAGATTTTACATCTCGCAGTGGTTAAGTGGAAGATGGTTGTTTGCATTATAACTCCAATACACAAGCCAAGAATAGGAAAGTCATGAGAAAGACTCACTTGCTAACAACAATACTAGTAAATTCTCAAAAACAAGCAGTGGATAGATGAATAAGGATCCACATGCATTGCCTATAATATGATGCAACCTTGTATAAGGGGAACTCAAATAACCCAACTGTTCAACAAGATAAAGTTCCACTTTTTTAACTCATTTTTTCGAAAATTGAATGATTTGGGTTAGCTTGAAATAAGTTATTATCTTCTTTCTTTATACTTAAACTGGGAAATTTATATTAATACTAGAATGTTATGGTTGAACTAAGCAACACTAGCACATCAAACTATATGCTTCAAGTTTTAAACAAGGAACACAGTTCGAAAGGCTATTGGAAAAAATTCCCATTATTTACTATTATTATCGATTCTATTAGTAAGTAGATAAATATTTACTTATTTACTATATTATTTTTTGTTTTTTTACATATATATTTTTTCTCTCTTTTTAATTTCATTTTTATTTCCTTTTGATTTTGACTTTTCCTTTTTGCATGCCACACTTATAAAAAATAATATAGTATGTTAAATTTAAGTCGTAATTTACTATTCTAGTGTTAAAATATTATATAAATCAATTACAAATGTATTTTATCAATAAGTTTTTTTTTAAGTGTGATACTAAATTTTACATTTGATTTGGAATTTTTTATTGAGTTGAGAGGCACTCTCCAACCGAGTATGGTAGAGATGGTAGAGATGTTGTAATGCAATGAAATGTCATGCAAACATTTTGACTAAGACAAAATAAAATAAAATAAAAATAGAATATAATATAAAAGTAATAATTATATTTATATTTAATTATAATTAATAACTAAACCAACATAGATCCATCTTAATTTGGAATCTACCAAGTGCCGGGAGGGATCAAATTTGATCCCTCTCGACGCTTGGTAGATCCGGAGTTAAGATGCATCTAGACTGGTAGATACTTTTGAGAAGGGGAGATCAAAGGCGATGTTTAGCAAATTGCTTAATTTGTAAATTCCATGGGTTAGACAACATATTATATGTCATATTTCCTTTCATAGTAGTGTCGTATTTTTTTTTGTTACTTGTGCCTTGACATATATGATATGTTACAAATCAAACATGTTAGCATGCATGATTGTCATGATCTTGGATGAAGTGGATGCAATTTATCTATTGATTGACGAGTTCTCGATGTCATTTATAGTGTTGTAATTAAGGTATTTTAGGGAATGGAATGCATTGCATTCATGGCTTGTGCAACTTGTAAACCTAGTCCTTTTTTTTTTAATCCAACTAGGTAGAGCATAGGGGTTGGGGCTAGCCTAATGATGGATCAAATAATGACATGCCCACCCACGGGATGCTATCAACAGGATTGTGTGAGGCCCAATCGAGTTTGAATGCCACTTGAGATAATTTTTATCCCCCACAGTTGGCTCCCACCCTCAAACCCTCCCCATGAGATTTGAATCAATGACCTCATGGGGACTGAATTCCATACAAACCAACTAACCTACACCTCATGAGTCGGCCCTTATGGTTATTTTGTGTCAAAAGAGATACCCAAGATCGTGAAGGGTGAATTCAAGATTGATGATGGAAATTTTCTTACTAAGGTCTCGTTGGGTGATTGATAAGGATTATACATAAGTCTTATATTCAAGAATGGGTGTTATGCATATCGTTTATGTCGCTAATGTTAAAATTCAAATATTTCCAAGTATTGGATTTTTGAGATTTTACATCTCGCAGTGGTTAAGTGGAAGATGGTTGTTTGCATTATAACTCCAATACACAAGCCAAGAATAGGAAAGTCATGAGAAAGACTCACTTGCTAGCAACAATACTAGTAAATTCTAAAACAAGCAGTGGATAGATGAATAAGGATCCACATGCATTGCCTATAATTTGATGCAACATTGTATAAGGGGAACTCAAATAATCCAACTGTTCAACAAGATAAAGTTCCACTTTTTTAACTCATTTTTTCGAAAATTGAATAATTTGGGTTAGCTTGAAATAAGTTATTATCTTCTTTCTTTATTCTTAAACTGGAAAATTTATATTAATACTAAAAGGTTGTGGTTGAACTAAGCAACACTAGCACATCAAACTATATGTCTTCAAGTTTTAAACAAGGAACACAGTTCGAAAGGCTATTGGAAAAAATTCCCATTATTTACTATTATTATCGATCTATTAGTAAATAGATAAATATTTACTTATTTAATATATTATTTTTTGCTTTTTTACATATATATTTTTCTCTCTTTTTAATTTCATTTTTATTTCCTTTTGATTTTGACTTTTCCTTTCTGCATGCCACACTTATAAAAAATAATATAGTATGTTAAATTTAAGTTGTAATTTACTGTTCTAGTGTTAAAATATTATATAAATTAATTACAAATGTATTTTATCAATAAGTTTTTTTTAAGTGTGATACTAAATTTTACATTTGATTTGGAATTTTTTTATTGGGTTGAGAGGCGCTCTCCAACCGAGTATGGTAGAGATGGTAGAGATGTTGTAATGCAATGAAATGTCATGCAAACATTTTGACTAGGACAACATAAAATAAAATAAAATAAAAATATAATAATAATATAAAAGTATATACATATATATATATATATATATAATATATATATAATATATATATATATATATATATATATTATATATATATATAACTAAACCAACCTATATCCATCTTAATTTGGAATCTACCAAGCACCGGGAGGGATCAAATTTGATCCCTCTCGATGCTTGGTAGATCCGGAGTTAAGATGCATCTAGACTGGTAGATACTTTTGAGAAGGGGAGATCAAAGGCGATGTTTAGCAAATTGCTTAATTTGTCAATTCCATGGGTTAGACAACATATTATATGTCATATTTCCTTTCATAGTAGTGTCCTACTTTTTTTTTTTGTTACTTGTGCCTTGACATATATGATATGTTATAAATAAAAAATGTTAGCATGCATGATTATCATGATCTTGGATGAAGTGGATGCAATTTATCTATTGATTGACGAGTTCTCAATGTCATTTATAGTGTTGTAATTAAGGCATTTTAGGGAATGGAATGCATTGCATTCATGGCTTGTGTAACTTGTAAACCTCGTCCTTTTTTTTTTAATCCAACTAGGTAGAGCATAGGGGTTGGGGCTAGCCCTAATGATGGATCAAATAATGATATGCCCACCTACAGGATGCTATCAACAGGATTGTGTGAGGCCCAATTGAGTTTGAATGCCACCTGAGATAGTTTTTATCCCCCACAGTTGGCTCCCACCCTCAAACCCTCCCAATGGAAGATGATTGTTTGCATTATAACTCCAATACACAAGCCAAGAATAGGAAAGTCATGAGAAAGACTCACTTGCTAGCAAAAATACTAGTAAATTTTAAAACAAGTAGTGGATAGATGAATAAGGATCCACCTACATTGCCTATAATATGATGCAACATTGTATAAGGGGAACTCAAATAACCCAACTGTTCAACAAGATAAAGTTCCACTTTTTTAACTCATCTTTTTGAAAATTGAATAATTTGGGTTAGCTTGAAATAAGTTATTATATTATTTCTTTATACTTAAACTGGGAAATTTATATTAATACTAAAAGGTTGTGGTTGAACTAAGCAACACTAGCACATCAAACTATATGTCTTCAAGTTTTAAACAAGGAACACAGTTCGAAAGGCTATTGGAAAAAGTTCCCATTATTTACTATTATTATCGATTCTATAAAAAAAGTACCCAATATACAAATACTTAAAAAAATACATAGGTTGGCACTAGGTCTTGGATAAACGGTGATTGGGTGTGTTGTTAAGGCACTCCTAGATGTTAAGCCATTGGTTTAATTCCCGCCCTTTTCAAGTGTTATTCTTGGACATGACCATGATGTAACCTCACTGTTGTCGAACTTACAAAAAAAATACACAAGCTTAATAAAAAATGTGATGGCTTGTGGCCTAATCTAAGGCCACATTGGTTGGGACGAACTCATGTTCTTCTACTTCCATATCCTGAAAGAGGAAATGCATTGTGTCCTCCTCTCCTGGTTCCCCGTGAGTTGAATTACCATGCACCCTCTATTTGGATACCCTAGAATAAGCACCTTTGTTCAAGTTGACAATTAGGTTTCTCAACTAACCTCTATGATAGCAATTTGTTGCTTTAATTGAACAAGAAAATGTACGATAGAAGCAATATAGAAAACTTATATTTATTGTTGATTGTTATGGACCTTGGATGTGATAATAAATATGGAAGTTTTTTTTTGTAAGTTTCAAAATTCTATTGATCCATTAGAAATAAATATCTTTTACATCCATAGTAGCCTCTTTGTCCATTTTGGTTTGGCACTAGGGAGACTATAATATTGGCAGAAAATAAGTGATTTAGCCCAAAAATAGTGTGTGAACAACCTTATGCATACCATTTTCTCAACATGCTGCTAACATTATTGAACCATAAGGGTTGTCTATATTTTACAAAAATGTAGTGATGTTGTATGCAGACATTGTAAACATAAAATATATGTATATTGAGAGAATGTATCCTACTGTTAAAATGTGGAGTCATGAGGGTACTCAAGTGGAAATGGAGTGGTCGATAGGAGCTATTGGGGTGCCAAGTGAAGCAAGCCCTTAGCCTTTGAGAAGCAAGGCCTCAATTCTAGCCAGACGGAGGGCCATGTCTCTATGCTTGAGAGACATTTCTTGATGTTCAACTTGAATGCCATCCAGTTGAAGAGAGATTTCATCCTTAACTTCATTCCTTTATAAGAGGACCTTGCCTAAGAGTGTCTTTATATGCCAATACACTTCAACTGTACATGAGTACTGACTCTGTTGCCCTCAGGTATGCCCAATGTCAGGGACCCACTCTGCAACCAAGGTAAGAATGTATAAATATGTGAACTCAACCTGATCAATGATTTCCTTAGTAGCGACATGGTCAAGTTCCACCCGTGTATTGTCAGGAGTCTGTGCATGGTAACGTTGAGCAACTACATGGGCATGTTGCCTCCACGCACATTACCCTCAACACGATTAGAAGAGTCCCTTTGACTCTGTGCACGTTCTTGGGGCATGGTTGGTGTTACTAGAGAAAGGGATGCATTATAAACAAACACATGTCACCACCTTGGAAGAATGATAATTGTCCAAACCAATTGATGAAGAAAATAAGCAAGGGAACACGCCAAAGCGACAATTAACGTGTTCAAGAGAGTGTGTAACAAAAATGGTTGATGTGGAGGCATAGACTAGAGAAAGGGTGTAATGACCCATCTCGAATTACAAGCAAAGTGTGATTATTAACATGCATACGAGGCATACATATGATAGCTACATATGCATGCATCACATGCATTGGACTAATATATATACTAATTGGCTATGACGAATGTCTACATATAGATAAATGAATTAATATTAAATTAAATACCTACCTATCAAGAATGTGATAAATGTATTAAGTCTACAATTTTATAATAAAATTAAATGAATACATTAAACTAATATTATAATTAATAAACCCATTTAATAACCCATTAATTAACAAAACCCATTTAACAAACCATTAGATAATAAGCCCATTTAATAACCCAATAATTAACAAAACCCATTTAACATAAAACTTAAGCACTGACTCAAAAGAACCAAATCCATTTTATGATTATAAATATTATTTCAAAGCCTAAATGGGGGTGACCATCTAAAATCAAATAAAAGCAATTCATGACCATGTCATATGTTAGGTGGTCGAATAGACAAAATATTATAATAATATAGTCTATTTATTATAAGGAGGAGAGGACCAATGACCGACATGAAAAGCTTAACAAATAGTTTATGCAGAGTCGGTGGGGGGTTTTTCGATATAAGGAGGGCGAATAGGGTGAAGTAGGGGGCAATTCCTTTGGATCGAAGGTAGAAGAAAAAAATGCAGAGAGAGCCATGATGAAGGGATTTTATCACTAGAGCGAATTTGAGGGATGAGCTTGGGGCTCGCGACTTAATGAAAAACTTGGAAACTTGAGCATTATTCTTGGAGTTTTGGGCACGAGGGCTAGAAGACTTCGATTTTGAAGTCTTCTGGGTCTGGGAGCCATAGATGCTAATCCCAGATAGGTGAGGAGGAATTGGTCGGCTTGATAATGGTAGTAGAGAACTCAAATTTCCCATGGAGAAACGCCAGCCAGGGATCGACATCAGATGGGAAAACCGGGTACGTACATGTATTTAATTTGATATGTTTTATGTAAAATTTTGCTTCTCTGATGAAACTATAATTTTAGGCTCTACAAAGGGTGGGGCCACAATGATGAGCAAATAGATCCAACAACCTAAAGCCTCTGAGGCTAAACAAAAAGTCTCCAAATAGACTTAATAAATAAGCAGAGAAAGGAAATAGGTAGATAAAAATGAAGTTGTGGAGAAGGATACGTGAGGCTGCACGTTGGGTAATAAACAACTGCTATGAAAGTAAAACTTGAACAATTTTCCAAACCCATTGCATAGACCAATTACTGCTCTTGAGTCCCTACTTATTTGTTTGTCTCCTTGAGATACCAAATACAACTATAATAATCTACCACTGCTAAGGTCGCCCCTTGAAAGGGAGCTTGTATACTTGCTTAGAAAACCTTGAATGTAACTAGAGGTGGGTGAAAGAATCTTGGTAGTTGCTGAAACGTGGGAGGCCAAATTAGAGGGACTTGAACCTGGCCCCCCTAGGAGATAAGAAACAACAGAGTGAGAGTGGTAATTCTCCATGGAACAAATAAGGACTCCGATGATGAACACCAAAACACAATACGACAACATAGGAACAAAATTAGAATGCATCTTGGCTTCTATGAAAACCTTGCTCCCTTTAAGAAGCATCGGAAGCTCGACCACCCAACACTTTGAATGCAACATGATTGTTGTGCATGCAAGGAGATTTCCATTTACACCTCTTGCTATTTGGAGTACATAACTATCATGTCCTCCCCCTCCATTGCATGGGATGGTGGTGGTTGTCCCATCTCCCTCCCACCTCTCGCTTAATAGTTCACTGAGTGTATACCCTCACCTTGATGGGGAAAATATGGAAGTTTTATTACCTTAAATCATTTACTTGTGAAATCTTAAAACTCTCCTAACTTCTTGTAAATATCTATAATCCGTAACTACAATTACAATTACAAGGAGCCTCTTTATAATTATATGTTAGATCCCACTAAGCAAACAAAAACATTGTGTCAAACCTAATAACTTCTCTGTGACAATGGTAAGGAGCACATAGATACTGGTCCAAAGACCACAATGCCCTGCCCAATGCTCTAAATTATGAGAGCTAGATAAGATTTTCATAGAGGGTGACAATATTCCACAAGGGATAAACCACCCAAAACCAAAGTGCCTCCAAAATAGAGAAAACACAACCTCAATCAAAACACAGCTACAAAATAATATGATCAAAAGCTATGAAAAAATAAAGGAAAAAAAGAACAAACTTCCAATTCACCAACCTAGTAGAAAGGACCAACTTGAAGAGCATTGCTACATAATCCCAACAATGGCTGACAAAGAAATGAGATGTTCTCTAAGCCTTCTTGTTCTCCACCTAATTTGGGATATAAAACCACCACACATTCAAAATTAGAGTTCTCTACTAAGTTGAACATGTGAGAAGGTAGCTTAAGGCTTATCATGTTTATTGCAGTGTTTTGGTAGTGCAGTTGGTGCATGATCAACATGTGGTTTATTAAATGGAAGATATTTGCCATAGAGTGTGTGGAAATACCTAGGGTATAGTTTGACATCACAAAGAACCACTAGCCCTTAAAACTCCCATTTTCAATCTAGTAGCTTCATTAATGCGAGAATTAACAACCCTATTGTTCTCCCTTTGGACCTGAAAAATGTTATCTCTTGGAATCTAGTGGCCTCTTAAGAACCCAAGCCAAAATTAACACTAGTTTGTAATTGTCTAGAAGGTATTATTTATCCATCCACTAGATGATGATCTTTGAATCACCTAACATTTATAGGAGATGGATATCACAATGCAATGCCATTCTTAGACCTTGTAACAATATATTTTATATATATATATATATATATATATTAATATATATATATATATTTATATATATATAATTATATTTATTATTTATATTTAATATATATATAATATTATTATATATATATATATGCTTCATCCTAATTGTTAAAGGAATTTTCGAGTCCCCATGTGTAGGATAGTTCAACTATTTTTTCAGGATGAATGAGGACCCCCCTTCCACCTACTACCCTTGGATTCCCTTTAGACATGCCATAAAAAAATATAATTTATTAGACTACTGAGTTGATTTTCACTATTGCAAATATGATACATTCAGTCGAAGCTACTAATTTGTTCTATAAATGAACTTACTTTTAATTGGAGTATGTGAGCCTAAAGATAAATGGAGCCATTGGAATTATTTCTCTTCACCTTTGTCTAATTATTAGCTTGCAAAGATACCTTTAGCCTTAGCCTTAATATTTTCAACAAGAAGAACTGTTGCCTTTGCCACAACTCTATTGGGATTATCCAATGCTTGCTTAAATATTAGTTTGTTTTCTGCCAACCAAATCTTCCAACAAAGATATTTTGGTAATGTATCCCATGGTCTTTTCAAAATGAATTTGATATTGAGTGAACCCTTGTAAGTTTTATTCCATTGATTAAACATGTTTTTCTAATAGCTCATGATTCTCATTTTATGGTTATTTTCAAAGTACACTGATTACCAAACTTAATAAGAAAACTCGCACTGTAGGAAAATATGTTGGATTGTTTTAGAAATGGATAAACATAGAACACATCATGAGGGATAGTGGATTCACTTTTTTGACATGCTTTCAATAGTCAAGATCTTTTTGTGAACCATTGTCTATAAAAAATATGCTTATTTTAGGCAAACCATCCAAGTGCCACACATGTTTCCACATACCTGAGCTTTTTGGAAGAATTGTTGTTTGAAGTTGATTTTGATACCTACTCTTGAGATTGTTATCCTTTGAACTCCACCCTTTGTGGTCTCATGATGAAACATCACATGGCGCATGACATTTGAGGGAATCATAAATAACACAAATCAAAGGGAGGAGATGTGTAAGAGGTTCACCAATAGACCAACCTAACCAATGCCCCAATCTGGGAGACTAGATTAAGATATCATGCCATGCTTTGAGGTCCCATTCATCCATCCATGTTTTTCACAATAGAAGCTTTGATTTCCTTTCTAGCGACTAATTTCCATTGCACTATCCTGCAAAATGAGGATGTATTTTTCCTTTACTTGGTATCAATGTGAGTTTTGCTTGAATGATAAAGGCAACGACTTTAATAAGTTTCCACATTAGAGATACTTTCTTGCACTTTAGTGAGAGGTGTAAATATCAAAGATGGTACCTATAAAGATAATTTTTGTGTGTAACTTTCTTCCACTAGTCCAAATTACTTGAAATTAACCATAACTTTGACCCTTTAAACTAAATACTCTTTTATAGCTCTTATTGTTTTTCAATTATCCAAACACTATTTTTTTATATTTATGATGCTTCATTACAATACACATTTTCTTAATGGTTAAACCATTTTTTTTTAAATAAATCAAAACTCTTTAAAACAAAATATTATAAATAAAATTTTCATTAACCACACCTTCCAACAATTTTTTTTTTAATACACAATTAAAAAACTACTGCTACACAATTAACAAAATACTATAAATACCTCTTATTCCACACCATACAATACAATACACTACACACTATACAATTAAAATTAAATAAATACCATAAATACCTCTTATTCCATACCATGCAATACACATTATAAATCGATACAATAAAAAAAAAATGGTAATTTAACTTTTATAAATCGATACAATAAAAAAAAATATTTTGCGGGGAAAACTGAACGTTAAATGGACGATAATTCTATGTCTCAAAGACCACTCGATCAAAAAGAACTTCAATTGCATGTGATTTTTTTTATTTTTATTTTTTTTCACAAAAATAGCATACACGTGTGCGAGACACCGCGGTCAGAAATTAGGCCTAGTTGACCCCTCGTGGCTTGGAGGTCTATGTTTTTTTAAAAATTTAGTATATCGAAAAATACAAATTTCCTGTTACTGACTGGCGAAATATGTCAATAACTTGCCAGCAAACCTGACACTCATGTGACCAAGTGCTCAACACCCCCAACTAATCCCACAATAGCGGAAAGGACGGGATGAAATCCCTAACTGAGGAGGAGGGGGCCTAACAGTCCAATCAAATTAAGGATTTATTTCAGGTCCGCAGGTTCTCTCATCCCCTATCATATTTCAGAAACTCCCAAACCCTCCGCCCTCAGAGGGCACACCCTTCTGTATGACTATACACAAGCTTGGGACGCAACTTCGATCCACGATCTCTGCTTGATTTTCGATTTCTCAATAGTTGGCAGAGGCGATCGAGGGATTTTTACGCTTCCGATCCCTGGCCATGGCCTCCAGAAAGGCTGTAGCGTCCCTGCTACGCGCTGGCGCCCGCAAGGTCGCCCATAGATCAACCCCTGCGGCCTCCGGGCGGTTCCCCGGTGGTGTTCTGAGCAGTGGGCGCCTGGAAAGAGCCGCCTCTGCCCGCCCCTTTATGTTGAACCGTGCTGTCGACTACGCGACCGGCGCCGCGGCGGCCGCCCCTGCGCAGCCTCCGTCTTCCGCTGGTGGCCCAAAAAGCGCTGGGCTATCTGGAAAGGTGACGGACGAGTTCACCGGTACTGGAGCCGTCGGCCATGTGTCTCAGGTCATCGGAGCCGTCGTTGATGTCCGCTTTCCGACGGGGTTGCCGCCGATCCTCACAGCGCTGGAGGTTCTTGACAATCCCCATCGTCTTGTGCTCGAGGTCGCCCAGCATTTGGGAGAGAACACTGTCAGGACCATTGCCATGGATGAAACCGAGGGACTTGTCCGTGGTCAGAAGGTTTTGAACACGGGATCGCCCATCACGGTAAGAGCTGTATTTTGTTGTCTGTTGCTGGCTTTCCGAGAGGGGTATAAGTCTTTTTACGTGAGAAAATTGATTCACGTGGAATCACGCGGCATATTATATGTTCATGAATTCGTGAACAGATGCATTGGTTAAAATGCATCTCATATTTTGATCGATTTCTTTTGCAGGCTTGAAAATGGATTTACTGCTCCAAATGTTTTTTAGGGTTTTGGTTTCTGTTTCTCCCATCTTCCCTTAGTGAATTTATCGTTTTAATTGGTCAGATTTCGAATACTTTTACAGAGCTTTCAATATTTATGTAATGCATTAAAAATATGTTTTTTTGGATGAATCATGGTTGTCATTCTTTCCGCTCCTTAAGGGACCTCATCGCTTCATAATCTGATAAATAAAATGTGCTGATACAACTATATTCCGACAAAATTAAATCTGTTCACTGTGCTAAGAGTAATCTATCGCGAAAACTAACCGAAAATCTACAAAACTTCTTCCGAGTTCAAAATGTATTTCTTATCACGTTACTCAAAATCTGTTGACAATCAAAGCATTGGTCTATTCAAATTTTTGTGAATAGTTTGTTTTTTTGGAATCTTTTATTTGCATTACCCTGAAGATTATAGAACCCAAGAGTTGTGCATGATCTCTTCTTGCCGTGCTTCTTTGGAATCTGTTACTTGCATGCTTGTAAAAATTCTAAAACCATCTAGTCGTGCATGATCTGCTCGCTGTGTTCTTAGACCATATTACTCTCTAAGTTTTCTTCGTTACAGTGTGTTCATAGTTCAACACTCGTCTTTAAAATATGCTATTTATACAGTGCTTTGCATTGAGTTGTTTCTCTGCCATCCACTAAATGCCTTAGTTTTTTTGGGCGGATCTGCATTTATCCTATCAGCAGTAAGCGATTTTTCTTATTAAAATGACATTGTTTTGATTTTGCAAGAATATCCTCCAGTAATCTCCTCAGGACCATCCCGAGGAGCTAGCTATAAATTATATGCGCAAAGAGTGTACTTGCATAACCGTCAACCCAATGTAACCATTCCTGATTGCTCTTTCATCGTGTTATGTTGGACTGAACAGTAGCATTTGCCTGTAGTTTGTGGAAATTTTGCCTGAATCTTACATTAATGCTAAAGTTAACTACATCTCTTTTGATTGGTAAAGGTATCTCCCATGTTACTTGGATTGTCTTTTTGTTGGCTGAATACTGCTTATAATGTCTCTGCCTGCTTGATTCTTCGTATTTAGTATATGAAGTTACACCCCGGTCAGAATACTGTCAAAAAGTATTAGATTAGTGTAGTTAACATGAATATCACTTGGATTGAAGTTTTGATGACAAAATGCTGCTTATAGTGTTTATGGCTACTTGAACGTTGGTTTTTACTTCGAACTTACAACATGGTCAGGATAATGCCAAAAGTACCGATTTTTGATTAATAATAAAAATTTAAATTTTAAAGACTATGTAGTATGGAGTCTGGACTAATGAAGTAACATTTCTTTCTGAGTGAGTCTTATTTGGGCTAAAATATTTGGTACTATTTATCAAAATATTCATAGTGTTTAGAAGGATACATTATTATATTCTCTTATTATGATTGGTTTTGGTCTATATGTGATTGATCTATGCTTGATTTGTTTGTGTTAGTGGTGGGCTATATGTGTTAATGGCATTTATAAATTTTATTATCGCAATATTACATTTAAAAATCATTTTGCAAGATTGAACTAGATATTTTGGAACTGCTTCTTCTCAGTTTGTAAATCTGTCTTTAAAATGCATTCTCGGACATTGAATGAGAAGAGTAATAATGGCGTGTTTTGTATACTCTAGGTTATGAATTAGTTCAATTTAAGCCAAAAGAGAATTAGATTTTACAGCTTTTGCAATGTGGTCTTTAAGAATGGATTCTACTTGAGTGAAGACATTGTGAGCCAGAGTAACGAAGCTGTATTCTATATACTTCTAGGTTATGAATTAATTTAATTTAAACTAAAAGAATATTATATTTTACATGCTTTGTAATATGCTCTTTGAGAATGGATTTTGCCATTATATTTTGCCTTAAATTGGATTAAGTGATTTCCTCCCCCAGCTCTCTCCTGAATGTTTGGATACAAGAAATCAATGACATTAATACTGTGATATCTGCTTTTTTCTCTGGGAATTCACTTTCTTGTCTGTTGCTTAAGCAAATGTGTCTTTATTTAGTTTTTCAGTAATGACATTTCTTTTTCAAATGCTTTACAGATCCCTGTGGGCAGGGCCACTCTTGGTCGCATCATGAATGTGATTGGAGAGGCTATTGATGAAAGGGGCGAATTAAGTAAGATGCTTTGTTGCAAATCTGAGTTTTGATGCTATATCATTTGAGTACAATTTAAATTTAAACAATGGAGGTAGCAGATTTCTCTACTAAACATGGCTTCATTTTTCTTGCAAACAGAGACTGAGCACTTCTTGCCAATTCATCGTGAGGCCCCTTCCTTCGTTGAGCAGTCAACAGAGCAAGAAATTCTTGTGACTGGAATTAAGGTTTGGTCTGATAAATCTCTGATGCAATACTTCAATTGAACAATTAAAACATGTAGAATGAGTCAGTAATATGACATCTTGTTTCCTTGGAAAAATTCTGTCTTTGAAGTTCAATTATATTTCAGTTATTGGCTTTGATTATTCAGTTTCAGTGTACTGTAGCACAACTGAGCAGAATAAATTTTCATTTTGAACTGATCAACCTCAGGTCTCAAATTTCTTTCCATGCTTATAAGGAACCTATAAGCCAGAACTCTTGGCGTCATATACTTTTAACCTAGCTTACGGTTTTTAGGGATGGTGCTTTGGACTGGAAATTCTTGTGACTGGAACTAAGGTTTGGTCTGATAGATCTCTGATGCAATACTTAAATTGAACAGTCAAAACATGTAGAGTGAGTCAGTAATATAACATCTTGTTTCCTTGATGAAAATTTCTGTAATTGAAGTTCAATTATATATCAGTTATGGGCTTTGCAGTTATAGTGCAACAGAACAGCAAAAATTATCATTTTGAACTGGTCAAGCTTGGGTCTCAAATGTAACTCCATGCTTATAGGCACCTATAAACCAGAAATCTTGGGATCGTATACTTTAATCTAGCTTACAGATATTTTTTGGAATGGTGCTTTGGACTATTGCATCTTTAGCTTGGACATTAAACTTCTAGGTGTTGGAAAAACTGTGATCCAGGTTGTGGACCTTCTTGCACCATATCAACGTGGAGGAAAGATTGGGCTTTTTGGTGGAGCTGGTGTCGGAAAAACTGTTCTTATCATGGAACTGATCAATAATGTTGCCAAGGCTCATGGTATTCTTTTTCTGTCTGGATTGGTCAAATCTCTAGAGGGATTGAATGCTTGTTGATCTAGTTTGTATTTCTTCGAAGTTAGTAACTAATATGATTATTTTGAATAGGTGGTTTCTCTGTATTTGCTGGTGTTGGAGAGCGTACTAGAGAAGGCAATGATTTATACAGGGAAATGATGGAGAGTGGTGTTATCAAGCTTGGCGAAAAACAGGTTGGATGTTACTGTCTATTATTAGTTGTTCTTTGCATGCAAACCCAGAGGATTGACTACTAATTAATGCTTTTCTTGTTATACAGGGTGAAAGCAAGTGTGCTCTTGTATATGGTCAAATGAATGAACCACCTGGTGCTCGTGCCCGTGTTGGGCTTACAGGATTGACTGTTGCAGAGCATTTTCGAGATGCCGAAGGCCAGGATGTGTTGCTCTTCATTGACAACATTTTCCGTTTTACACAAGTATGTTTGGCATTGTGTCCGATATAATGTTTGTCTATTTTTTTAGTCATTTGGGGAATTTTAGTTTTTAAAACTGTCACAAGCTCTACAGTCTTGTTATGTCATTCAAGAACTGTTGCTTCTAAATATCACCATTTCAAGCTGACAGGTTTACAAAGGATTACCGATGTTCTTAAAGTGAATGAATTTGACTTCAACACTGACATTAGCATAACAAGAAATTGTGTTCATCTTATTTTGTTTGACAGGCAAACTCTGAAGTGTCTGCTTTGCTGGGACGTATCCCTTCAGCTGTCGGATACCAGCCAACTTTGGCTACTGATCTTGGAGGTTTGCAAGAACGTATTACAACAACCAAGAAGGGTTCCATTACTTCTGTGCAAGCTATATATGTGCCAGCTGACGATTTGACAGATCCAGCACCTGCAACAACATTCGCCCATCTTGATGCCACCACTGTGTTATCTAGGCAGGTCTGTTTTGGTTTCTGTCTGCAGTTTTTTCCTCTAATGTGTTTTTCTTGTTTACTAGCTTTTTGCTTTCTTACGGATTCTTATGCCTATACAATTTCTTATGTTTAGATCTCAGAGCTTGGTATATACCCAGCCGTTGACCCACTGGATTCTACATCCCGCATGCTTTCTCCTCACATCCTAGGAGAAGACCACTATAATACTGCTCGAGGTGTGCAGAAGGTCCTTCAGAACTACAAGAACCTTCAGGATATTATTGCAATTTTAGGTATGGATGAACTGAGTGAAGATGATAAACTGACTGTGTCCCGGGCCAGAAAGATTCAGCGATTCTTGAGTCAGCCCTTCCATGTGGCTGAAGTTTTCACGGGTGCTCCAGGAAAATATGTTGACCTGAAAGAGAGCATTGTTAGCTTCCAGGTATGTTGAAATGTATAAACGCAATGATTGTAGTATGGTTTTGTTTTTTTTAGTGCAGGATTCTTTTTCCGGTTCTATATTTATTGAGAGCCATCCAAACTGTCTATAATGTTGAATGGAGTTGTCTTTGGTATGACTTTTTGGACTTTCCAGTGCCGGAATCTGGTGGAAAAATTTAAACTAGTTTTTTGACTGTATATATGGATTCAGCACCCTGGAAAATCCCTAGGGCACTTTCGATTTCACAGGATTACCCATCAAGCTTGTGATTTCAATAAATTCCTGCTGGATTTTAGAGAAATTAGACTGGAAAAACCCATCGTGAAAGCTTAGGATTACCCATCAAGCTTGTTATTTCAACAAATTCCTGCCGGATTTTAGAGAAATTAGACTGAAAAAACCCATGGTAAAAGCTTCCAAAAAGTCGCACTAACGACAACTCCATGTTGAACAATTGTGATTGGATAGTAGCACTATTTTTGCAGTCCAGTTTCTTCACAATTGCCCCAAGTTAAATCAGTAAAAATCCAGTTTATCCCTCATGCTCTCCGAAATGATGTATCACTTCCTACAATTCTTAAAAATGATACCTACGAGAAAGAAACATAATTTTCTTGGCATGTATTGTATAAAGTCATCTCTGAATACAATGCTTACCACCCATGTTATCAGAACTGAACTGGTGACCGAACCGAAAAATCTTGTGGACCTGGAACCGGTAAAAAAATGGAAAAACACCCGGTTTACCAAAAATACATAGAATATAACCATCAATATAACCATTTAGGCATTAAAATAAGATAGAAAAGTCATGTCAAGATTTTGTTTGAGTGATGGGTACATTTTTAGTAGTCACGATAGAGGAGTTTGATAGCCAATGCTACTAACATCAAAGTACATAGAGGGCTTGGTGCTCTTTATTAAATACTAGTTCCATACCCTTGTACATGACAAAATCAAATGAAAATGTTGCAATCCCCCAATCATGAAACACTGAAAAACTGTCAAGTCTGTTGGATTTTGAGTGAAATTTAAAATTCTACTTTCTCCATATGAAATCCAATGAGGTTGGAACCACTCAAACATCGTGAGTCATTTCATGGTAATGTTAAAAACTTAAGTAAAATGATGGCATAGCAATACTAGGGCCATAGGCTTGATTATTAGCTTGAATATTAGGCTAGCCCGGGGAGAATTAGAAGTGGGTCAACAAACTGCATGGAACCGGTCCGAACTGGCCGGTTTGGTACTGAACCAGCTGGTTCTGTTATAGAAGAACTGGCTGGTTTGGTACTGAACTGGCCTATTCCGATTTGGAGGCCCGGTTTGCAATGGTTTTGGGCCAAAAATAGCTGGACCAGCCAGTTCCGCAATTTCCGGTCCGGTTTTGATAACACTTCTTACCACTATGCATTACCGGTTCTGGTCCAGTTTTTACATTTCTTGTAATAGTGTAGTAGTGCAACATATAATACTTGAAATTGGTACCTTCAAGAAAGAAACATAATTTGCATGTATTATATAAAGTCATCTCTCAAACCGATCCTTTCAGAAGTGCAATGCAATACCTTTTCCATTTAGTATCTTCTCCTAATCCATTTAGTATCTTCACCTAATCCACATACTTGGAGAGATTGAAGTATTTAAGATTCATAATTCCATGATGCTAAACCTATATGATCTTACTATGAGAAATACATCCCAAATCTCTTGAGCAGTTTGGAAATTTGCCTCCATTATATGGTTGTCTGATGGATGACAATTTGTGGAGCCCAATTCTATGGTACGTGATTTGTGTCCTTACGTTGGAGGCCAGACAAATGTCCATACGTCTATACTTTCATGAAGGCTATTTGAGTACCATGTTTTGGTCACATTGAAAGTTTAGAATCCTGCTGCTATTTTGCTAGATTAAGATATGTATTTTTGTTTTTCTCCACAGCTAATATAAAAAATTAAATTGCATATTTTATCAGTACTTCTTTGAGGGTGGGTAAACAAATACATTTGCAATTCCATTAAATCCCTTATATAGGTAATGGTCAGGTACCTGTTTTTGTATTTTCATACATTCCAAATTGTCCAATATATCATCAGAGATTACTGTTTATTATAACATGCGAAGGTTGCAATTCTCTGAAGGCCTTCGGTATCGATTTTGTTTTCTTTTACGTTGGAAATTTAGAACCTGGCTGCTATTTTGCCAGATTAAGATGCATGATTCTATTTACATTGGAAGTTTAGAACCTGGCTGCTATCTTGCCAGATTAAGATACACATATTGTGTTTATTTTCACAGTTAATATAAAACATAAAAATACATATTTATCATTAGCTCTATGAAGGCTGGGTACCAGTTAACGGGAGAATATTGCTATTCTCAGAAATCCTTTGGTTTTATTTTCTTTTACATTGCAAGTGCATAACCTGGTGGCTTTTTTGCCAAATTAAGATAGATTTAATGTGTTGTGTGTTTTATATTTGTTGTGACAAGAGGCATTCTCCAGCCCAGTATGGAAGAGATATTGTAATGTCCTGTCTTGTCTTGTTAAACATTTTGACTCTGTCAAATTACATAAAAAATAAATTAAATTAAAAAAATAAAAATAATTATTAAATTATAAATATTTAAACTGGACTAAATCCATCTGAAGTACTTATCTGCCAGTGCCAAATGCCAAAGGAGACCAAATTTTTTGAGCTGCAAAGCTCTTTTAGAGTGTAAAGACGTTTGATCCCTCTCAGCGTCTGATAGATCCGGAGTTAAGATTGATCTAAGCTGGTTTATCATTAAGCTCGATAAGGATTGGGTACTTTAATTAATTAGAGAATATTGCCATTCTTGGAAGGTCTTTGTTTTTTTGTTTAAAATTTTAATTTTATTTTTCATTGATTTAATTAATTGGAGATCAAATTAATTGGAGAATATTGCCATTCTTGGAAGGTCTTTGTTTTAATTTTGTTTAAATTTTTAATTCAATTTTCTTTGATTATTATTTTGTTTGTTAAATTCTGTAGTGGTGTTTTATGTTGGGAGGGAGTATGCTGGTTTGTTCGTTTTGATTCACTTTTAACAGCTTTGAAATTGTGGGGCGGAATAAAATGTAATATGGGGATCAAACTATGCTCAATGTGCATCTCCAACAAGATTCAAACAAAATTACTTCACAGGAAATAATTAAGGTTCAAATGAAATTAGTTCACAGGTCAATAATCATGATTTATTCGATTCTCTGCTCTCAGTATTTGTTTTCCATGAAGTATGGTTTTGTATGTCTTATATTCTAAATATTTACCGTCTTTGTTATGCAGGGTGTTTTAGATGGTAAATATGATGATCTTCCTGAGCAGTCGTTTTACATGGTTGGAGGTATTGATGAAGTGACAGCAAAGGCAGAGAAAATCACCAAGGATTCAGCAGTACCATCATAAGTTACTGCGTTTTGGCACTCTTTGTTGATTATGGTTTGCCTATTGGGCGTTAAATTCACTTTTATTGGGTTTTAGGTCATGACTGCCTTGAGGACCATGTTTATCAATTATCAAAACCTCAAATTTTGCTGATTGTGGACTATTTATTGTCCATTGATTTCTTATTCAGCCACGGCTGTTCTACGGATTATTCCAAAAGTGTTTGTGGAAGAGATCTAAGAGCGTTTGCAGATCTCTTCTGCTCTTTTTATTCAATTCCCAAATAAGGATGCATGCAATTTTTTGCATTACATTTTGTGGATTTTTTCAATCTGTCCATTGAATGATTTAGAATGTTTTGAAGAGGCAGTTTTGATATAATAAATCAAAGAGATTCGAGAAAATATAGCCATATGGCAATCTTTGCCAGTGTTTAATACTATAATTGTGGATTTGTGGGTATGGTTGCGTAATTTGTGAGTATGCTGCTGCCTGAAATATTCAGGCCGAAATATTTCGAACATCTAACTAAAGTAAAAAGTTTGTTGCAGCTAACAATTCGTCAACCCTTGCATCTCTATGGTTGGTATTCTGGAGCATAAGTTGACTTTATATATAATTGGTTGCATTGTTGATCTTAAAAAGTTGATCGATGATTATTTTGACAGTCAGTAGCCTCTGGTTGTAAACTGGAGTTCTTGCCTGACCTTTGTTACAGGACTTTTGCATTACACTTGTAAATGTTGATTTTGCCCATGCATTTGTTTCTCCTTTTCTTGTTGCGAGTGTCATACGGAAAAGTTTAAGCTTAAGGAGTGTCTATTTTGCCTGCAGGTATAAAAGGATATTGTCTGTTTAACGAATTTTACTTGGACCATCGCCTGTGACCAAATTGAGGATAACTTATGTACGTTTGTAAAAACGTTGATGTATGGTTTTGATGCCTCTAGTTTCTTTCCTTGACATGTTGATATTGCAAATTCAGTGTGTTAGCATGGAGTTTTGGCTTGGTAGTTCGTTGATGATGATTTTTCAACTGATCATTTCACTTGTATTAAAGTTGGAATTCGATGGTCGCTTGGTGGTTTGAAGTTTTTGAGCCTTTTCCTTCAACGTGCATGCTACAGTTTTAACGAGTTCAAAAGCAGTGTTAGGGATATGAAATTTGAAAAGCAGTTTGTTATGGTTTTTTCTGTTTATGTTGGTAACTTGCGAATAATTTTTGTTTCTCGTAATATCTCGTTAATAATTCTGTATCTAGAATGGAGGTGAGCTTGTTCTCATTGAAGGCCTGTGATGAAACTGATTTTTTTCGGTAAAGGATTTTAAATTTGTTATTCTATATATATATATATTGTGAGTATTCTTATCAGCTAATGTTTTTTTTTGTGTTCTCCCTGTATGCATGGGTGAAACCTGACGATGAAACTGATCTTTTCAATAAAGAATTTGAATTCTGTAATTATCATATAGCTATTGTAAGTATTCTAATGATATTCTTGTACCACGATTTTTTTTGTTTTCTTTTTCTTTTTCCATATACTTTCATGGAATCCTTTGGAGACTTTGTTGCTGTGAACAGGTGGTAACTAGAATAAATTGCTAATGCCCAAGTTCTTAATACTTTATTTCGAAGTATCAAGAAAGTTGGACCTGTTATCGTGTTACCCTGTTCCAACTTTAACCTTTGTGACTTCGGGGTATAACTTTAAATTGATTGCAGCATCACTTACAAAACATTCTTCTTTCCGAAAGGGACCATACTATTCGTGGAGTATATATTCTCGGTATTAATGATTTTATGATATTTTAAGTGGTTTAAGGTTCGTATAAAAGTGAACTGTTCGTGGAGTAAATATTCTCCATATCAATGATTTCACGACATTTTTTTGTTGTTTTAGGTTCAAATAAAAATAATCAAAGGTCGGAAAATATGAAAAAAAACGGAAATAGCAATAATTTAAAGATAAGAACGCTTTCTTTCAAGTCCAGTTCTTCAAATTTGAAAATTTAGTGAAACCTTAATGGTGAAAGATGTTCAATGATTTAATAGAACTTATGCTCAGAAGTTCGATCTTGAGGTTCATTTTTGAACCGGAGTTAATTTCGTTGTTTGTGGTGAAATTTAAATACTGTTTTAGGGTTCACAAATATATGTCAAAGTGATGAGAGGTAAAACATATATTTTATGTTTTAAAGTAGATTTGTTTTCAAGTAATTTTTAAAATATTGTATGTAGTAAGTTTTGCAAGTAATATTTTAAAAATAATTTATATATTAAAGTTCCGTTGAATATTTTTATTTGGCTCTAAATGAAATGCTGTCCAAAATGCATCCAGAAATTTAGTATAAGTTTTGTTGTTTCTCGTACTTTGATGACTTTTTGGTAGGGTATGAAAATGCAAATTTTGTTGAACCTTTTAAAAATCCAAATAGATAGACTTTTTGGTAGGGTATGAAAATGCAAATTTTGTTGAACCTTTTAAAAATCCAAATAGACCAGTAGTTCCTTTCTAATGGTCGGTGAAACTCTTACAAAATCCATGAAAATGTTTTCTCGAGGTCTAGCGTTTGTTGATAAAGGATGATACAAAACTTACCAGTTATTATTGGATTTGTTGGTACAATGAAAATATACATACTCTACTACATTGTGTCAACCTTTTAGCATTTCCGGCTAGACTCGGTCATCACCTTTCCAATGCCCAAAGTGTCTTGTAATATTATGAAGTGAGTTTTTTTCTTTCTTTGTAATATATCACGAAGAATTGGTATATATAATATATATTCCAAAATGTATCCAGAAATTTAGTAGGGTTTGTTGTTTCTTGCCTTTGACTTTTTGGTAGGGCATGAAAAAATTTGTTGGAACTTATTAAATATTATATTTTATTTCATGTAGTCCAAAATGCATCCAGAAATTTAGTACAAGTTTGTTGTTTCTGATGACATTTTGGCCGGGCATGAAAATACCAATCTTGTTGAAACTACTAAATATCCAAATAGATAGAGTTGTTCTTTTCTAGTTGTTGGTGAAGCTCTTACAAAATCTATTAAAATGCTTTCCCAAGGTCTTGTCGGTGTTGATAAAGGATAGTAGAAAACTTACTTGTTATTTGAGACGAGTTTTCGGCGGAAACCACATTATAATACATTTATCGACGCGTTTCGAACCAACAAGTGTGGTTCATTGCTAGGATAAGTTGAAGAACCAAATCATGGTTGCAGTATAAATAGAGAGAGTAGGTTATCTAACGACTATATTTGACCTGGAACTACTACATTTGACCAGGAAACAACATTAGATTGGGTAACCGGATAGGTCCAAGAAAAATGGAGAGGGACATATAATTAGTTAATTAATTCCTTAGATAGTTTTATTTCTATTTATGATTAATAGGTGTATAATTATTATTATTATCATCACTATTACTTGTTATTATTGGATTTGTTGGTACAATGAAAATATACATACCCTACTACATTGTGCTAATCTTTTTGCATTTTGAGCTAGATTTGGTCATTATCTTTTGTCTTGTAAGCTTATGAAGTGTGAATTTTCTAGTTTTTATTTTGATATACCAAGATGAATTGGTAGCTCGTTGCAGTAATTTGAGAGGCTCAAGATCAAACCTAGTAGTTGCTACTATAACACCAAGATATCCAACAACCCTTAACAAGGGATTAGACTCGATGAAAGTGGGGGCGCTTACTCTTTGAGCCTTATCACAATGGCTGAAAGACATACTCGTGTGGGTTTGAAATAAAGTGGATGGGATGACATCCCTACTCTTTAAGCCTTATCACAATGGCTCAAAGACAAACCCCTTTGGGTTTGAAATAAAGTGGAGGGGATAACATCCCATTGTGTGAACCACTTGGTCATTCCACAAGGAGACATGAAGTGTTAGTATTTTTGATACACTACAATCTTCCACTTTCAAGGATAGAGCTTGTCTAACTTTTTGAGTAAACGATCATTGAGATGATAGTAATCCTTGCTATCACCACCTTCTACATGAATTTGGTCTCTTAGCCTTTGAAGCGCCTCTTTGAAGTCTTCATTTTATGTGTATCTTTCTTTATATGCATCATTTGTAAATAGATTTGTGTTGAAAATGGTTGTTATTAATGTCAAAAACTGCCCAAATGAAAAAAGATACCTAGTCAAATAGGAATGAGGAGATAAGAAACATTTTGTCAAGATTGTGAAAATTCAAAACTAGAACCCTATTGTAACAACTGATATTATTTTTCCTAATTGTTAATTAATTAATAATTTATCTGCGTTGGCAAATATCAAAATAAATACACTGCAACTTTCAAATAAAATTATGTGGAAAAATATTAAACGTTGGACGCTGAGAAATGCTACCACACAATTAACACAAAAGTGCTTGGAAAAAACCCAACTTGCGAAAATTGGTGCAACAACTGAGGGTTTTATTATTATGCAACAGTGAGAAATTTTGAGTACAACTGGATGCCAGAACTTGACAATCCTACAAATAAAAACACTGACAAAAATCTAGTGAGGAATTTCCTCACCCCACACGCAATACCTGACACAACTTGCCTTCAGAAACTTAGCCCTCTGACCCTTTGCGTCAACCTTTGCATTGCTCTGTGGAGCTTGCTTGACATCAAGCCTCCGAGTGATCTTTGATGAAGTCGCTCTGCCCTTTGCTGGCTGGAAAGATGCTTTTTTGACACTCCGGGTATGTTTCCAGGTCTCTGGAATTGAAGACGTTTTTCCCTCTTTGCGAATCAAATTTGCCTCTAGACGCTGTTGCGCTGCCCCTGCGCCAGCTTCTCTGTGGCTCTTCTGCTTCTCTGCAAATGCACTCACTAGATATGGAATACTTCCTCGAGCCTCACTATCTCTGCCTTTTTCACACTGCTTCGATCTCTAGCTCTTTTCGACAATTGATTGCTGCTACTCTGGAAATCGATCTACCAAGAAATTGAACTGCTTAAGTGGTCTCTCCATCCCTACATTGATCCTCTTATAATCCTCTGTTGAAGCACCAATGGCTAAGATTAAAGCTTAATCAATGGTTATGATCATCTTTAGATTGATCTGTGTAAGTTTCTAGATGATTCTCACATTGACTTAATTAATATTGATTAATTAACCATATTCTCTAAGTTTAAATTTAGGAAATATTTAAAAACTAGTTAATAATTTAATTAAGTCATTTCCAAGTAGAATTTTCAGAAACAATTTTTGGTTTTTGGAGACCTCATTTATTCTAGCCTCTCCACCAAATTTCGTGGCTAGAACACATCCGATGCTACAAAACTAACACTCCCTTTTAGCGAGGAATGTGTTTTAGTGCTGCACTCTTTGCCACAACACATTGTCTCTGCATCATCCCCTGTCACGTTGCGGATGTTTGGCCATACTGCCCACTAGCCACTACTGAACTCTGGTATTCACTATATCTGTGCTGCTGCCGACACTGCCATACTGCTGCCAACACTACATTTGCACTGCAACTCCCTCTTATCTATTGCTACTGCAATTGTAACATTTGTAACTGAAAAAACATAAAAAACACTGAATCAACTGTGATCGATATGATGCATCCATCTCTTGAGTCTTTGATTGCTACTAGCATCTGTACTGTCACTGAAGAATCTACGCTGATGTTGACTTTGCACTGTGCTCTTCAGCGTTTGATTGCTACTAGTCTTTGCAATTGTCACTTGGTGTTTGACTGCAACAACTTCCATTGATCCATCTGCCACTGAATATTGTGGCCCCCCGTAACTAGGTAATGATCCATGAGGTGGACTGCTCAAAGATCCTTCCCCACTGTGGCACTTTGGGGCTACAACACTAGGTCACCCCACTTCACTCCCGGAGGTATATCAACGAACATTGTGAAGTCTTCCTCCAACCTGGAGGAAAGCCTATCGATCTCTGCTGAAGCTTTTTGTTGGTCCTACTTCTCCTTGTCATTTTCATTGAGAGGACACTGGGTATTGTAGTGACCGAGCTCACCACATCTGAAGCATTTGACCTTTGACATGTCCTTCTTCTTCCTCTGCTCCCCTTGTCCTTGACTGGGACCCTTTGATGCGAGGGCCACATTCTCCCCTTCCTTCACGTCTTCGATCTATTGCTGCTGCCACTGATGGAGCTCTTTAGCAGAGCTCATTTCAACTCTTCGTGCTGCAAATTGGCCCACATTAAATCCCAGTTTGGTAGCCTATATCTGCCCAAAGTGTTTTGGACAAAGACTTGCCAATCCTTTGAGATGTTATTGAGTGCCAATCACACTAGCACCATGGGTTGAGGTGTTGCCCCAACAACTGACAGTTCGTCTCAGACCTCTTGAAGTTTGGTAAGGAAGGGGTCTATCCCTTCCCTTTTTTGCATCTGGACGAGTCTCAACTTCTCTTCTAGGTACATATTCCGCTACTTGGAAGTACCCTGGTACAACATGGAGAGAGCAGCCCACATCTGTTTGGCAATATCTTTGCTAGCCATATGTGAGACAACATGATCCTAGACTCCATCCAAGATCAATCGCTTTGTCCATGCCATTTCCTTGTATTCAATTTGCTGACATTTTCCTTGGAAACTGCCACTGCAACATCAATGTAGGCTTTCTGGCTATATTCATCTAGAGGGAAGGACATCCTTGCCTTATAGATGGCGTAGTTGGAAGCTCCATCCAACCTGTCATGATCACGAAGTCCTGTTGTGGCCATCTCAACGATCTATCAAAAACTTCTCTTTCGTTCTTCTCGGTTGCTGCTCTGCCACTCTCACTCCTTTACGAAGTGAGAGGATCTACTCAACTTTTGTTGATCTGCAAGGAAAATCAAACTTCTTGAGACTAGAAGTTCCTTGAGGAAAATCTTCCGTGCGTGCTCCTCTCTTCCACCATGACGCTGGCTCTACTCTAGCAAACTGCTGCAAAAATATTTGCATCTAGCTAGAGATCTGCGCAACAAAAATATGAGTTGCTCCCTCTGCCTCTAGAATCACTTGATCTGGAATGATCAAATTTTTCTGCCTCTCTTTCAAAAAAAATCAGTGTTCTTGTAGCAACTCGGCTTCCTAGCAAAAGGCTGCAATGCCCTTGGGAATTTTGACTTGTTGTCCACACTAAATAATGAAATTCCTTCTTGTCTCCTTTGAGCTCTCTGACTGATCAATTGTGCTCTGATACAATACCATATGGAAATTTCAAACTGGAACCTTATTGCAACAACTAATATTATTTCTCTTAATTGTTAATTAATTAACAATTTATCTGCTATGGCAAATATCGAAATAAATACACTGCAACCTTCACAAATAAAATTTCGCGGAAAAAAAAAAAAAAAAAATGTTAGAAGTTAAGAAATGCTAGCACACACACACATAAAATTAATAGCTATTTTTGGACAAAAATCCCCGGAAGAACCTAACTTGGGAAAACCAGTGCAACCACTAAGGGATTTACTATTATGCAACAATGATAAATTCTGAGTGCAACTGGATGCCGAAATCTGACAATCCTATAGATAAAAAAATTGGCAAAAATCTAGTGAGGAATTTCCTTACCCCACAGACAATCCCCATCACAACTTGCCTTTAGAAACTCGACCCTCTGACCCTATGCATTAGCGTCCGCGCTGTTTTGCGCAACTTGCTTGATGTTATGCCTCTGAGTGGTCTCTGATTAAGTCGCTCTGCCCTTTGCTGGATGGAAATATGCTTCTCTTGCACTCTAGGACTCCTTCTCGACCTCTGGAATTGAAGACGTCTTTCCCTCCCAGCAAATCAAACTTGCCTCTAGAAGCTGCTGCGCTGCCCCTGCATTAGCTTCTCTGTGGCTCTTTTGCCTCTTTGCAAACACACTCACTGGATTTGGAATACTTCCTCTAGCCTCACTGTCTCCACCCCTCACACACTGCTTCGATCTCTAACTCTCTCCGACGATTGATTGCTGCTACTTGGGAAATTGATTTGCTAAGAAATCAAACTGCTCAAGTGTCTCAAGTGATCTCTTCTTCAACACATCGATCTCCTCTTATAATCCTCTGTTGAAGCACCAACGATCAAGATTAAAACTTAATCAATGGCTATGATCATCTCTAGATCGATCCATGTAAGTTTCTAGATGATTCTCACTTTGACTTAATACTAATTAATCAACCATATTCTCTAAGTTTAGACTTAAGAAATATTTAAAATCTGGTTAATAATATAATTTAGTCATTTCTAGGCAGAATTTCCACAAACGATTTATGAGTTTGGGAGATCTCATGGATTCTAGTCTCTCCACTAAATTTTGTGGTTAGAACACCTCTGATGCTATAAAAACTAACAAAGATGACTCAACCAAAGTACAAGTATATCCCAAGGAATTTTACTCCAATTATGTAGCTCAAATGGGAGCATATGATACATGGTTAGAAAACTTATTCTGAGACCTTTCCAACGATATTGTCTCACTCAATTACGCACACTACACCACTGTGTCACCCTTCCCTGTGCAGCTTCGCACGACTACCATTGAGTCACCCTCGCGGTTTACTAAAATTGACCCTAAAAGAGTTTGTACAGGTTGATGAGGCTCATAAATAGGGAAATTATATGGGCTTTAATGCCACTCGCTAACTTATTAAAATAAACTTTTCTCACATTTCCTTACATATTTTATTATTTTTGCTTAGGAGAAGGGTAAATGTGAGATGTTATGTCATGTGGCCTAATGTGCATTAATTGCAGGATTTGAAGCAACTTTGGACAATAGGAACTCGAAGTAGACAAGCAAGAGGGATTTGAGGAGATTTGGTCTCCCTCCTTAACTCTTCAATCACTTGAAAATTCCTCCCCCAGATTTCATCAGCACAGAGTTACAAGCAACCAAGCCAACTGAGTTTAATGGAAGCCAAGCCAGTGATAGTTGAAGACAAGTCAATCTCGAGTTTAGGAGCCAAGCCTCCCTAATTTTTAGGAAGCTATTGGTAGCTTCAGTTGTATAAATAAAAAGACATGGGTCTCATTAGGATTTGGATTTTTTATTATATCCAAGAGGCAATTTCGAGCTAAGATATTGTGACTGTTATTCTATGTTATTTTTGACATTTTGATGATAATGAAAAGGGTTTCTTTGATCCAACACTGAGTTGATTCAGAGAGCTGAAGCTCTTGGGTTAAGGCCCAACCCTAGCAACATAGGTTTCTCTTTTTGCACATGTATTCTTAGATTAGAATCATAGATTAGCTCTTGAAGTTATCTATGCTTTGTTTAATTTACAAGTCTTTGAATGCTTGGTTAGTTTTGTTTCCATTAGTTGGAGAAGTAGATCAGTGTTACAATAATGAAAGAGAATACTTTAGAAAATCTTGTGATAGTGGCCTCTTCCTCATCTCCCTCATGGGATCATGGGTTGAGGGCCTCACTCTCACAACCCCAAAAATAGATTTATCTTTTGGTCCTTGCACAACTAATGATTTCTTGTTGAGTAGATCATTGTTTATGATTTCTTAGAAGCAATTGTAATTGTCATTTTGGATTCCAAAGTTTGCTGTAGATTAGAAAACATTCCATTCCATAGATTTAAGCCATTAGCCATCAATAAACCAATTTCTCAAATTCAACTTATCTTTTCCACATTTACATAAAGTCATGCATGAATGAAGAAAATAATGTGTTGTTGCAGGAGTTGTTGATCTGCAGGGAGAAACTCATTCCACCTCTCGCCCAATCCTACCAACTACTAATTCGAATTTTTGTTTTGTAGCCACCATGGACAACCACCTTGAGAAAATCCAACCATCTTGAAGTGTTGGGATGATCCTTGGGTAGCGTGCACCTTCCCCATACCTTATTCCATCATCATACATCTTCCCAACGCTTCCTTTCACCTTCCCTACCTTCCTATAACATTCAACGAAGTTTCTTGTAGTAAATCATGACATCCTGTAGTAACTAAAGTTTCTTGTAGTAAATCATGACACCCTGTAGTAACTACAGGAAATCCTGTAACAGCTACAAGAAACCCTGTAACAACCTATTTTACACTGTTTTGGGCAAAAATGATGATCAAAGCCTAGGATAGACCTTCATCTTGACTTCCATACCCTTCAATGCCATTTTGAACCAACTTTTCCATACCTTCCTCCCCTGCAAAATATCGGATTATTAGCTCAGCATTTACGTTTCTAAATTGAAAACCAAAAGACTCTTTTATGCAATATTTAATTAGTGCATGCATATATCAGTCATAGCAGTGTTAGGATAATTTCCATGCCTACTTAGTCCAAATAGATAGATTAATGAATGCAAGGTTAAATTAGGTCTCCCCTGCAAGTAATGTGTGTTAATTCTTAGCTAGGTAATTTCATGTCATTTCATAGCACTTTCTATTCAACACTTTCATTTCCTTAAAATAGGCAAGCATTTACTTTCTGCATTAAAAATAGCTTTACATTCACTATCAGTAGTCAACCTCCTTTAGTCAATAGAAGACTGGTTTGAAAAACCCTAGTGGTCTATCACTCCAGTTGAAAAGTGACAAGAGTAAAATGTTGCATCTATTGTGCATATAACACTGTTACCTTCAAGTTTGTACGAACCTCGGGTTGATAAAGTAAAGTTGGCCACCCTGGGAGTTGCAACATCCTCGCTGTAATACTGGTTTCATCACTTTTTGGTGCGGTTGCAGGGGAGGTGTCTAGGTAGATGTAATTTCTGCTTTCCTTTCTATTTGAAATTTAGTAAATAGATGTAATTTCTGCTGTCATTTTGTTTTGTATTCAATAGATAGTTGCAATCTCTACTTTCTTTCTATTATGCAAGTAGTTCCATTCAACAAATAGTTTCAATTTATTCTTTCTTTCCATTCTACAGGTAGTTCTAAAAAAACCCTAAAAGAAAAAAAAAAACAAATTTCTTTCATGCCTCGTACGAGTAGAGACAATTTAGGAATATTTTTGCCAAATACCCCGACACCATAAAACAACAAAACTTCCCTCTTCTTCGGTGACTGTCAACTAGAGGACCCATTAGACGAACAACCAGAGATCTTTGAAGAGCCTATTGGGGAAGAAGAAGAAGAAACCATTCTACAAACCTACACCATGGCTGAAAATAGAAATGGGATTGAAAATAGAACTGGGATACCTTTTTGTTTGAGTTTGATGTCATCTGTAGAACTTATGATTATACCTATGAGGAACAAAAGTTGAAATTGTTCCCATCCACCCTCAAGGATGCAACCTTGCGCTGGGTCATGGGTTTAACTGGAGACAACATCACTACCTGGGCTCAAATACAACAAGCCTTCAAAAAGTACATGGATTATTTTAGGTCCAAAGACACTAAAGAGGAAATCTTTAGGATGACCTGGGGACATGATGAATCCTTGGAAGATTATGAGGAAATGTTCCAACTCAGCTACAAAAGGGCCAGATGCACCCTCGATCCCGAATCACTCAAGTTAGTCATTTTTAGAGGGATCAGACAAGATATCCTAGAAACTCTAAACATGCTGTCGGGAGAGGACATTTACCAATTATCTTATGATAATATCAAGCCAGTTTTCAAAAATCATTCTAGGGCAGTTAGAAAGAAGGGTAGGGCTACTCAAGCTTTATCCAACTCATCCTCCTCTAACACATCCATCAAAAGTGAAATTGGAAACATATTGGAGGACTTTAAGAGTGAAATGTTGCATACCCTTTCTCTACAAATGGACACCACACAGATCAAGAGGAAGCAAGAGGAAGCATGAGGAAACAGAAAGAGCCTTAGCTATTTTTTTCCCTAGATGCACTAGGAGGCACCCTAGAAATGAATGTCCATTGAATATTATAGAGATATGCTCGGTCTGTGAGGAAAACCACTCCATAGAGAAGTGCCCTTCTCTGCTTGGATTGAATGTTGTGTATCAAGGAACTGAAGGTGTGACTGAACAAGTCTGTTGTATCAACCAAAGAAGGTCTCAAGGACCTCGACCATACTAGTAGGGCATGCAAGGGACGTGCTATCCATATTACAACCCCAACCAGATTGCATCCATTCCCCCTTGGTGTCCCCCTGCTCATCCATCTGGTCCACACCTTTTCTCTGGTCTTATGCACCTCAATTACCATTCCCAACTTGCCAACCAATCATTTCAGCGATATGCTACCCCACAACCTCAGTGGAATACCCCCATACAACCAATCTCCAGCCTTACTACCTCCACCTCCATCTCAACCACAACTCCTTCACCTTGCTCCACCTAAGCAACCTCAAATGCCGCTCATCCAAATCCAAACTCGAACAACAAGTAGGCATAGCAAGTCTATAGTGGAGGGATATCCTACCCTGTCTATGCTGTGGAAATTCAAGAAATCAACCTCAGGTCTGGAAGAGTTCTTCAAGATAACCAACCTCCATCTCCACCTGAGGAGCTTGAAGAGGAAAAAGAAGAGAGTGTTCCCCAAGCCAATCCACCTCCTTTTCCTGAGAAACTGATCAATCCTAGTCAACGCACCCCAGAAGAGACTCAACTTCTAGGAGAATTGAAAAACTTGTGTGTTAAAATCCCACTCTTCCAATCTATCAAGGATGTCCCCATCTAAAACAAGTTAATCAAGGAGAAATGCTTCAAACATCATGGGAGGAGAAAGAGAGACACCCCTACCATTAATGCCACTGGACAACTGTTTGAGTTAATGTTGGAGAGTCATTTTCCCGATGTATCTAGGCCCTGTAAGTCCTGTGGTATATGTGTACTTTGATGGTATCATTTTCTCCCATACCTTGATTGATCTTGGGGCTACCATCAATGTGATGACTAAGGAGACTATGCTTAAACTGAAACTCCAAGGATCATTAACGATGACCACAACAGTCTTGCAGCTTGGAGACATATACATAGGAGCTCTTGAGGGAGTTGTTGAGGATGTGATGGTCTCCATTGATTCCTGGGAATACCTTGCGGACTTCTTAGTTCTCCAACCTAAGACCAAGTTCAATGGCTATCCTCTCAACCTTGGAAAGCCATGGCTAGCCACTGTTGATGCTTACTTAAGTTGCAGGGTTGGGAATATGACCATTAAAAATGGGCATTTATCCAAACAATTGGTTTTCTACCCTCCTACTCAACCATCTCTAGAGCATGACTTACCCTTATGGTTGGAAGAGGAGGAGGAAGATGAAGTATACCACACCACATCTTACCCAATCTATACCCTAGATGCTACTATTGGAGGGGGGAAACCTGATGAAGATGACCTGATTGATCAAATCCTCCAGAATCAGCTCCCCAACGCCATGTCTCTTGATGAGTTAGTAAATAACGCTGAAGATAACCCTTGGACTGATTTGTGCCTAGTTGACTCAAGTCCTACTCATGCCAAGATGATAGAATTTGGTCCAACTAAAACATTGAAAATCAACCCCTCCCTCTGCACATCAGGAAAAAGGAGTTATGTCATGCTAAGAGAGCATCTGGATGCCTTTGCCTGGAGTTATAAAGAAATGAAGGGAGTGCACCCTTTGGTGTGTACTCACCACATTTACATCAAGGAAGGATGCAAGCCAGTGTGCCAACATCAGAGGAGAATGAACCCAACCCTCAAAGACATAGTTATAGAAGAACTACAAAAGTTGTTGGATGCAGGGTTCATTTACCCCATCTCAGATAGTGAGTGGGTGTCTCTTCTAGTTTTGGTCCCAAAGAAGAATGATAAATGGAGGATCTGTGTGTACTACATCGATTTAAACAAAGCCACTAAAAAAGACCATTTCCATCTAACTTTCATTGATCAAGTCTTGAATGGTCTTGCATGGAAGAAGTTATTCTCTTTCCTAGATGGATTCAGTGGTTACAATCAAATCTAGATCAGCCCAGAAGACCAAGATAAAACCACTTTCACTTGTCCTTGGGGTACCTTTGTTTATAGGGTCATTTATTTTGGATTATGTAATGCCCCTGCCAATTTTCAGAGGCTAGTTCTGAGCATCTTTGCAGAGCTAGGCCATGACTCTGTAGAAATCTATATGGGTGATTTCACTCCCTATGGGTGTGATTTCTTGGAGGCACTCTCTAACTTGGGGAAAATATTAAATAAGTGCATTGAAATGAACTTATCTCTTAGCCCTGAGAAGTTTGAGTTCTTGATGAATGCAAGGACTATTCTTAATCACTCAATATTCCAGGAAGGACTACAAGTGGACCCAAATAAAATTGCTATCATAAAGAGGGTCCCTACTCCTCAGAAGTAGAGGGATGTCAGAAGTTTCTTGGGCTTAGCTGGATACTATAGGATATTCATAAAGGACTTCAGAAAAGTAGCCTCAACTTCTTTTGGACTATTGGCCAAGAACTTTGAATTTTGCTGGTCAGAAAGCTGCCAAGAGGCCCTAGAAATCTTAAAAGACAAGTTGACCACTATATCCATACTCCGAGGCCCAAATTGGTCTCTTCCTTTCCACATCTATGTTGATGCCTCTGACAAAGCTATAGGAGCAACTCTAGGCCAAATAGATGACAAGTTGCCTTATTCCATTTACTTCATTAGCAAAAATCTGTCCAAGGCTAAATTGAACTATACTATGACTGAAAAAGAAATCCTAGCAATTCTCCACTCCTTGAATACATTTAGACACTACATCACTAGTTACCAGAACTTTGTACGTACTGACCATGCTACTATTAAATATTTGATAAACAAGCCTGATGTGAATGTTAGAATTATTAGATGGTTTCTTTTATTACAACAGTTTGATCTAACTATCATTGATAAGCACGGTAGAGAAAATGTAGTTTTGTCTAGAATTGCTTTGCCTGTAGGTGAGGAAGGAATGGTTGATGATCATTTGTCAGATGAGAATTTATTTTATATTTCAGTTCTCTCTCCATGGTTCGCTGACATATCCAACTACTTAGTGGTTGCACAGTTCCCTCCAAATCTATCCTCCAAGGAAAAAAAAATAATTATAAGAAAGAACGTCCCATTCACTTGGATTAGGGGAAATCTCTTCAAGCTAGGCCTTGATCAAATTTTTAGGAGATGTGTCGAGGAGGAAGAGAAATTTGACATCCTTATGGTCTATCATGATGGGCCTTGTGGAGGTCACTTTACAGCCAAGAGAACAACCTTCAATGTTAGGTCCCTATACTACTAGTGTAACCCCTCATTGTTATTAGTACAACCCCCTTATTATATTGTTGTGTCCATGTAGTCACCATATTGTTATTATTGTGCCCCAGAGAAGCCCACTATTGTTATTATTGTTCCCTTACATTATTATTGTTATGTCGACTCGAATTATATTATGACCCCTTAGACTCCTATATATAGAAAGGAGGTCTTGCCATTTGTATCATCCAAGAATTGTTCATTTGTGTAATGTAAAGGAGGTTGCCCCTTCAAAGACGCTGAATTATAAGGCATTTATCTTTCTTTTCTATCTTTTTATTTATCTTTCTTTTCTATCTTTTTGTAAGCTGGTTTCCTAACATTTGGTATCATAGCTTTGGATTTTAGGGTTTCACTGCTCCAAACAGGTTATCGTGGAATTTTTGCTATAACTTTTTTCTGCGACGTTTCAAAAGAGAAACAAAAAACCATTTTAGAGAAAATCACACTAAACCTCAGCTTTGAATTTCAAAGCTTGTCTCGCTATATTTTCAGAGATATGATCTGAGTAAGTTAGGGTTTTTGCAAGCTCCAAAATTTCATCTAAAACAGGTCATCGTGGAATTTTCGCTATAATGTTTTCGCTACGAAGTTTCAGAAGCTAAACAAAAAACCCATTTGAGAAGAAGTCGGTTTGAACCTAGAATCCAAATTTCAGATCTTGGCTCTCTATATTTCAGACATATGATATGAGGAAGTCATGGTTTGTGCAGACCCTTGAATGACATCCTAAACAGGCAACCTTGGGAAAATCGTCATAACTTTCTCTCTGAGCATCAGATTGAAATTTCGTAAGAAGTTACAGAAAGAGGACAGATTGTATTTTGTTTGGGTATAATTTGTAGAGCATAAGGTTGAGATAGTAATACGTGGCGCGTCGTACAAGTTCACTCTACTGAACTAGTCTATAATTAGGTCATCGCGGGAGATTGTGAGTAAATCTTTCTTCGGGTATCCAATTGTGATCATACTTGTAGATTTACACAGAGGACTCAAAGGGCTATTATATGCCAAAATTTCAGAACTTAAAGATCCAAAATTACAGAGATACAATTGTTTCAAGATTGAGATCCTAAAATCAAGAAAAAACGAGATGAGGAAGTTTGATGGCAAGGATTCGGTAAATTGGATACTACAGATGGAGAAATATTTTGATCTGCATGGTGTACCACTGTTACAAAATGTACGTATTGCATCTAATTATTTAGAACTAGATCAATTTTTGTGGTATAAAGGGATTTGTTCTCATAAACCACTTGTTACGTGGTCAATTTTCACGGAGGAAATGATAGCACATTATGAGGATACAAAGAGAAACACCTTCTTTAGCCAATTGATAAATCTCAAACAAAAGTGTTCAATGGCAGAGCACATTGAGGAATTTCAAAAATTGAATATAAGGGAAAATTATATTCCAGAGAAGTAGAGGATTGGTGTCTCCATAGGGACTTTAAAGGATAACATTCAACATGAGGTTCATCTTTGGGAACCTGATCCATTGGAGAGAGCATTCAGGTTGGCAAGAAAAGTGGAAAGAAAAATTATGGAATAAAGGAAGTCTACCCCTCACCACTATAAATATGGAAGTGTTGGTTCTCCTAGCCTTCCACAACCTACAAGGTTAACACCACAACAATTGGAAGAAAAAAGAGCAAAAGGGCTTTGTTACAATTGTTATAACAAATACACTAAAGGTCATAAGTGTGGTAAGAAGAAATTATTTTACATAGATTATGAAGAGGAGGAAGAAAAGCATCGAAAAACATCAAAAGAAGAGGATATACACTAGGAACCAACCCCAAACAAAGAAGAAATGAATCCGACCATATCTTGTATTGCAATGGCAGGAATTACCACTCCTCAAACTCTCAAGATAGAAGGACATATCAAGAAGAAGAAGGTTCAAGCAGTGGAATATCAGGAAGAAAAGTATTAAGAAACATCAAAAGAAAAAGATACTCACCAGGAACCAACCCCAGAGAAAGAAGAAATGAATATGACCATATCTTGTAATGCATTGGTCAGAATTACCACTCCTCAAACTATAAATATAGAAGGACATATTAAGAAGAAAAAGGTAATAGTGTTGATTGATTCGGGTAGTACCCATAATTTTTTTCACTGTAAGATAGCCAAGGAATTGAATTTCTTCCTATATCAAACAACCGAGTGTCATGTGACGGTTGTAAGTGGAGGAACCATAAATTGCTCTGGAAAGTGCCAGAATATCAAGCTAACCATGGGAGAATATGTATTGAATAGTACAATGCTTTCCATTCCCAATGGGTGGTACTGATGTTGTACTAGGAGTCTAATGGCTACAATCCTTGGGTACAATAGCTTTTAATTTTCAAGAACTTTTCATGAAATTTTCTTCAGAAGGAAAGGAAGTTGAATTAAGGGGTATCAGAGGGAAACCATGAAAGATAATCAACTCTAACGGAATGACAAAGCTTCTAAAGAAAGAATGAGGCGTAATTGCCCAATTATGTTCGCTAGTGGTTCCCACATCGAAATCATCTACTTCTCTTGGACAATCATTTCAAGGTATTTGAGACTCCCAAAGGTCTCCCACGTATTCATGATCATGATCATACTATTCATTTGATTCCAGGAAGTGTTCCTCCAAACACGAGGCCTTATAGATATCCTTATGCCCAAAGGAGTGAAATTGAACATATGGTTGCATAAATGGTAGAGGTTGGTATAATTATCCAACCAAATTTGATAAACAAAACAAGGGATGAATGGAATAATGGCAAAGCAGGGTGGGAACTCATTCAAAAGTTGCCAAAGATCCCAGTTCCAACAATATTGCGAGAACTTGAAAAGGAAGAAAAAATCATATTGGAACCTGAAGCATTCACAGAATTGAGAATAAATCGATCAATTTTAGCGTATCTCATCAAGTGGAAGAACTTACCCGCTGAAGATTCCACATGGAAGGATGAGAATTTTATACAGAAACATCAAGAACTACTCAAGCGTTGAGGACAACACTTTTTGAAGGAGAGGGGCATGTTGGGTCCATATACTACTAGCGTAACCCCTTATTGTTATTAGTACAACCCCCTTATTATATTGTTGTGCTCATGTAGTCCCCATATTGTTATTATTGTGCCCCATAAAAGCCCACTATTGTTATTATTGTGCTCTTACATTATTATTGTTATGTCGGCTCTGATTATATTATGACCCCTTAGACTTTACGTAAATGGTCATACATTTGAATGACTTACTTAACGCAGTTGAATCCCAAAAATGATATCTAATATAATGCACTGCGTATCCCCCATACTTAAATTCAAAAAGAGTCAAGGGATCTCTACTTGAATGGTTCATGAGGCACAATACTTGCTAAGGTTTTGCAAATGGGGTAGCAAGCTAAGTGGGCTTGATTGTGGAAAAAATTCCATAGTTAAGCGCGCTTGAGCCAGAGGAGTTCTGGGATGGGTGAACTCCTGGGAAGTCCTGGTTACTGGGTGCAAGCCCCGGAAGTGATGATTGATGATATGTGATTCGTTCTCCACTTTTCACTAGTTTCAATCCCACTTCTTCACCCCTGTGAGCATCACCCGATGCAATGAGTGCTAAGTGAACTATTCAAAAATCATGAGAAATTAGTCAGTTACGACTACCTCTCATGGAAATGTCATACGTTTGAATGACTTTAAAAAAAACGCAAATAATTCCCAAATGATACGAATAAGCTAGCGTAATCCCCCATACTTAAATTCAAAAAGAGTCAAGGGATCTCTACTTGAATGGTTCATGAGGCACAATACTTGCTAATGTTTTGCAAATGGGGTAGCAAGCTAAGTGGGCCTGATTGTGGGAAAAACTCCACAGTTAAGCGCGCTTGAGCCAGAGGAGTTCTGGGATGGGTGACCTCCTGGGAAGTCCTGGTTACCGGGTGCAAGCCCCGGAAGTGATGATTGATGCTATGTGATTCGTTCTCCACATTTCACTAGTTTCAATCCCACTTCTTCACCCCTGTGAGCATCACCCGATGCAATGAGTGCTAAGTGAACTATTCAAAAATCATGAGAAATTAGTCAGTTACGACTACCTCTCATGGATCAAAAATCATGAGAAATTAGTCAGTTACGACTACCTCTCATGGAAATGGTCATACGTTTGAATGACTTACTTAACGCAGTTGAATCCCAAAAAATGATATCTAATGTGAATAAATGATTTGAGGTTGAGCACCTAGAAGAATCTATCGATCAAGAGACAATGATGGTTTCCCACTATTTATAGCAAAGGATTTGCCACTAATGACTGCAAACCCCAAGGTACTATGAAATGGACTCTAGACCTTTACCCCAGAGCAATGAGTTGTAGTCGATGGGGAAATATCCGCTAGAAGGAAGGCATTAAGGCATCTTTTATTAATCTAGCATGAGTGTAACTTGTAGGCAAATAATTTGGAAGGAATCAGACGAAAAAGGATGTAGTAACCCAACCAAAGCACGTTTTCGGCGTACACAAGATGTAGCTAACGCACGACAGAAACCCTCTAAATCAACTAATGATGAAAGCTGACACAGAGGTGAGGTATCCACCAATAGGGTCAAATGGAAACCAAGTTACTGTAAAAATTCCAATGTATGATAATGTTAGCTGACATCGAACACAAGGGAAACTAATCAATCAAATACCCATGATACTGAATGATGTTGAGCACAACATGACCTATCAATAATGAAAATAGGGCCGGGGTGTGACTCTAGGCCTTTCCTCAGAGCAAGATGTCATCGTTGATAAGGACAAGACCAGCTAGCAAGAAGTCAATGGAGACCTTCTCAAACTAACATGAGTAAAGGACCAATATAACTGATGTGATGATAGACAAGACACTAACAACCATGGGTGACCGATTGAAAAATGAGTCAAGAGACACTGTAGAGAGGCTGACTTAGGCTTACTTCGCTTGAACGAAAACACGACTCAAATGATGACTTTGTGGCAACATATGATAACTTTGTATAAGTTCCCCAAGCAGGAGGCATGAACGAACTCTCCATATGATTGGAAGAGATAACCAATAACAAGGTTAAGGCACACCTAAACCAAACTAAATCCCACCCAAATGGAGGAGACTTTTTTTGAGTGCTTTGTTCAAGGGCGAAACGACTCTAGCTGCCAACATAAATGAAAATATTGTCCCGTTCCCGCTCTTTTTGGAATATATAATTTTGTTTTGTATTTTTCATTAAGCTTGAAAAAGAATAAAAGAATGCTATAATACAGCGGAAAGAACGAGTGTCGGTGAAGCAGATGATCTAGTTCCTGGGATCGGAACAATCCTATGCTTAATGTAGGGAGGCAAAAACTGGTAAAAGACACTCAAAGGTGTGTTCCTTCCATGGGTCATTGTGTGTCAAGTTACAAAAGTAAAGGGGATGCAAGTTTGATTTTGTAGATGTCATGGTCAAAAGTTGGCTTAAACACGAGCCCAAGTGAATCTGGCTAAAGGCCAAAAGGTGCAAATAGTCAATATGCAGGGCAGTAGTACAAATCAACATGAAGGAGCCTCTAGGGAATTTGGCCAGAATGAAGCGAAGAAGCAAAGAAGAATGAGTTTTCAATGCATAAATCATTGTGGGACTAAAGAGGAATCTTGAGCGTACTCAAATAAAGCAACATGGGAAACAAATGTTAGTGAGGTGCTAACTACAATGCCCATGAAAAGGATGGCTCTACCATCATGCCAAAGTTTAAAAATCGACGAGTGAAGTTGGATTACCAACAATGACACAATGGGATCGACCGTATGGCAAGTATATCAGTAGATGGAAGCTAGTTATGCAAAATGCAATGGAAGAATGGCTTCCCTAACCTATATGCCAGTAAGTAAACGATACCTACCATGACGGGTCAGTAGTCATGGAACCGACTTGAAATCTTCAAAGAAGCATCCAAAAAGGCCTAAAAAACAACCTATCCTTGACAATTCGAGCTCCCAAGTTACATGAGAGGAAAAAAATAAAAATTTGAAAAATTTTGACATTTTCAAAGTCTATAAAATGACTTTTTGACTCACTATTGTTACCATTTTAGTTGAAAGCACAAGGAGTGGAGAAAAAGAAGGAAGCTTTGCCTTTTGCCGAATCCGACCACTCAAATCTTCCCAAAATCATCAGGTAACCCCCAAACTTGTCTTGCATCAAGTTGTGATTGTTTTTAAGAATTTTAATTAAAGTTTTATCGTTGAATTTATGTTAGAAAATTTTGTCACGATGTATATGTGGGTTGGCTATATGCAACCTACGTATACGCAGGCCCCAGACGTGATTGTGTATAAAATAGACCCGTGTGTATGCCATTTTAATCAAAAAACAAAAACTAATGGTCCAAAATTGTTTTTTTCTCAGGATGACAATCACTTGGAGGGAAAGGGAGCATGCCACTATTGATGATGAGGTTATGAACGATCAAGAAGACTTGGATGCCTTAAGGGGATGTGATTTGCTAAAAAAATTTGAAATGCCAAATATGAAGGCAAATACCCTCTTGCTCGAAATTTTTATTCATTACTGGAGTATCGAGGATGATTCATTCATGATTAATCAGATGCCACTAAGGATAGAGATTGAGGATATCTATTTTATCATAGGCCTTTCTTGGAGGGGAGAGGTAGTACATTTGACAGGCCATTCATGAGGTAGCCTTTCTATAGAGGACTATGTGCATATACACTACTTGGGCCATCCAGAAAAGATTGGAAGCCAAATTCCAATCAAGCACATAGAGAGGTTGTCATTGAGGATCATCTTGTTCACTATAGCCAAAGTGAATGGATCAGCCTCTTTACACCAGGCTTCACAACTTTCCATGAGCTTGGCTATAGACTGTCTCGCCACAGTGTTTGACTAGTGTACTCCTCTTCTCACCAACTTAAAGAGCCAACTATGATTTATCAAAAAGGGTCAAACCAAAATCTTTTGGTATGGGACTATTCTGTGTAGGTGGGCCGATCTGATGAAACAACTAGGAAGTGGGGACGTACCATAGACAACTTTTGACGATGATTTCTTCTCCTGGTGGGAGAAAAAATTCATTACAGTAGATGATTACCCCTATGTCGGCTTGGACTTCGAGGGAGATCCTAATCTGGCATTACCACCAGGTGTGGCATGGGGAGATATAGGTAACAAATATTTATGATTTTATGATTTTATGATTTTTACGATTTTTAAATATGAACTTAAAAATATTTTTTATGGGATTCAAATGACTAATTTAATGATCATATTCTAGATATTGGGCCAGTACAACCAGATGGATTTCCATGGGATGGATGTCGCAGACAAGGTGTTGAAGAGATGACTGCTGATACAAAGCGGGTCCTATATGCAGTTCAGTGGAACTTGGTGAGATTGACTCACCGAGTACTGATGGTGGCGATAGAGGATCTCCTTGACGATATGTAGTGTTGCATGGTTGGAGTGCCATGGGATTGGGTTTAGACTCTTAGGCATGTGGCTAACATTGTAGTCTTGGTCGCTCATCCTGAGTTGGGTCATAGATAGTCTAGATATGATTATGGGCATTTTAGTCCCAATTTTTGTATATTATTTTGGACACACTTATGTACACTCGGGATGTTTTATGATATATATACAATTTCGACTCTTTGATGTTTGATTTTATGTTGATGAATGAATGATGTGCCAATCTAAAGCTTGATTAGCAATAGAATCTGCTAACCAATTATGAGATCTTAAAATGTGCAAATAAGTAATATAAACAAATAATATTTGCAACAACCTCACTATTAAATAATGGTGATATAAACATGGATCCCTAACCCAATAAATGTTATTTAATTGAGACACTATCAGCTGTAAATCAAGGTACACTACTAATGAATCAATTCCATAAGAAATAGCTTCATATAGAAGATTAATAATGACATTATACTCAACCATATTATTTGATGCAGGACCCATGCATACTCCCCTTGACACCATTAACTGACCAGTTGGATAGTAGATCGTCTAAGCTACGGAAGTGAGGTTCTGAGTGTGCTGACTAGCACCATCGATGAATCCAAAATAGACCAAGTCATCCATCAACACTTGCCAAAGCAGATAAAAAAATGTCGATATCATGAAAACTCTCGATAAGATATGTACAAAAATACAAAATATACAAAGAAGGCATTGCCTAACTGCTAAGAAAAGTACTTCTTAAGGTAGAGCCCATTAGAGGGCTACACTAGCTTACTCCTAGAGATGTTTATAGGTACAGTCATTGAGACAATCAATATATTACCTTCGGCAGAAAACTATGTTGGAGCCAAAGGAACTGTAGAAACACCGCTAGTAGGCAGACTGGAGGACCTAGACTCGACTTCATACAAAGGAGGATGAAAAAATGAACGATGATGTAAATCTTCCAATGGTCGATCTACAACCATCATTGATTCGAATATTGCTTTGTCAGATGGAAAGACTTTATCTAAGCAATCCAAAGTAGAAGTGTAATCAAGGGTCCAATTAGGGTCCACATCACCATCTACCTCCTTTTTTGAAGAAGGATTAGGAAGGTTGTCTATAGAGTTATTGATAGATTCATATCTAAGCTCCACTGCGGACATAGGAGATTCTATTCCACCTGCCTTCGCTTCATCTGATGTGGTCACAGATGAAGGTAAGGTCCCAAGATCTGAAAAATGGTGAGTTTGAACAAAATATTTCCGTAAAGGCTCCTTAGAGGATGAAATTGTATTTATTCTAGTTGTAGGAGGGGGAAGATCAAATACACCCATCAAGGAAGAGTACATCCTGACTCCTAGATTCTCAATAGGTTGACGAGGATTATCTACCAAGGGAACGATAGAGTCCGAAGTTGCCCACGGATCACCTAGAGAATAATCCAATTGATTAACTTTAACAATTCTCCCCTCGTGAGGAAAACAAAGGATGCAAAATAGAGTCGAAACTATGAGTTCCATTTCATAAATCCAATTCCACCCTAAAAGGAGATTGTAGTCAAGGTTGGCATCAACGATTTCTACTTCGACATTAACGACCTTTCCTCCAACACATATAGGAAAGGCTAGGATAATCGTGTGTGGCCTATGAGAATGACCATCAAACGTTGTCAAGAGGGTGGGTGAAGGAACAGCCGAAGGCGATCCAGTTGCCTTCCAACATGAAATACACATGACACATGTGGAAGCTCCTTCATCTATAACCATCTAAAAAATATCGGTTTTCTGGTAAGTAGACTTTATCTAAAAAGCCATATGATGAGGAAGTCTCTTCTTAACATTACGCATATCAAGAGTGATATCTAAAGAACTATTTTGATCCACTCCCCCCATTGCCGAAAGCAAGGTACTTCTTTGAGTTGGACACAACTAAAGTACCTCTAAAGCAGACATCGCGCATGGACTTTGAGCCAGAGCTTTAACAAAGGAGTAGTTCTGGGCTACACTAACATTTGGGTTAATAGTAGTGCACTTAGCGGAACCTTTCAGTATAAGAGGTATAGTCTTGACAGAGGGTCGCTCAATATGAAGTGGGTCTGTAGTTCTAGGAATAGATTTATCCTTAGATGTTTCAGCTTCACCATAATCACATGACCATGTGGCCACATTGACGTGAGGACCCATCATAAAAACATTTGAGGAATGGTCCCCCTCCTGGTTACCCCCTGCAAAGGTCCTAGGGTTGGAATTCGTGCCACCAAGCAACTGCTGCCCTTGGGGGAAATGGTTAGTTAAGACAGCCTAGGATCTATAAGAGCCTTGTTGCCCCAACAAGCACTAAGCATCTTGAATTTTCGGCTAGAGATGAGTCAAATGTTCTCCACTACATAACTTGCATGGAAACTTAAATTTCTTCTTAGAATCATTTCCACCCTCACCAGCACCATTACCGGGATTGTTTGTATTACCCTTCCTATCTTGATTCTTCTTTTTACCTCATCCCTTCTTCTTCCCATCAGAATTTTGATTTCCTTTGGGGTTAGAAGCCTGAACGACATTTATGGAAGGAGTTTGGGAAGGCAAAGTGTTAGACGATGTGACCTAATTGGTGGGAGCAGTTTGTAAAGACAACTACTGCAATCGACTCACCAAGTTCACAGCATTGGTGTTTGTTGATCCAACATGGGGACCTGGCTTGGATTTTTCTATATCAACCTTAGTCTTAGGAGCATCAGGCAAGATTTTCTAAAGAATCCTAGACTGAGAGTAAATCAATTCTAACTGCTGGGCCCGAAAAATGGCTTCCTCTTCAGAATCGACTCTTGACAGAGAGACATCCTTGGAGATCTCAGGTTGTAACAATTTAAAAAACCATTCCAGACAGTATTCAAAAGGAATTTTGGCTTTAATGATCCTCTTTCTTTGTCTCCATTCCTGAATATGAACAGAAATGTGAGTTGTCGTATCCTGACGGAAATTGGCCAAAAGTTTAGTTCTGGCATCATAATGGATGGGAAACTGGAAATGGTTTAGGAAAATGTTCGCCAAATCGTCTAAAGGTGTAAAGTTGCCCGCTAGAACCTTATCATACCATTTAGCCACATTACCAGTTGAGGTGCGTTAAAAAAGTCTCAACCTAATCGAGTCGTCGATGAGGAAGTTTGATGATTACCACAAATGGAATGTGGTTACATGGTCGCCTGGGTCTTCACCACCCTTCCCCTTAAACTTTGGAATATCTGATTGGAGTTTGATTGGGACCACAGGCTAGGCCTAATTTTATCTTATTAGATCATTTGTCAATTTCATTAGATCTTGCAAATTCAACATTGCCAGAAAAGGAAACCTAGGAGGTTCTTGGGGATTCCACCCAGATTGGGTAGAGTTCCCAAAGTTCTAAAAAGATTGGCTTGGATTTTGAAAGGCACCAGGGTGCCCGAAGTGACCAATAGAACCCACTGAACCAAAAGGTGACCCTTGTGGTCTAGGAAAACTTGAAGTTTAACCAACTCTGGCCGAAAGACTTCCATAACTAGTGAAGTTCCCTCCTATAGAATTATAAGGAGTTGATAATCCCTGATAAGGATTCCAAGCAGTAGCTAAGGGAAGAATACTTCAATATGAACTAACTGTGGAGTACGACCTATTCCCTTGTTGGTCAAAAAATGGATTCCCAATTCTTACGCCAATAACGGCAGGGTTAGTCCAACCTTGAAAGGGATTACTGCCTTGACCTGTAGAAGAGAAAGGCATAGATCCTATCATCAGTTTGGAATGTGGTATATGACCAATTCCAAAAGGAAAACCTTGAAACAGAGCTGATCCACTTATCATGGATGTGGAGGCATTAAATGGAACTAACACAATACCCTGTGAATGGGTGCCAAATGGGAAAAATCAAGAACTAGATGCATTGGCTTGGGAATTTCCACTCGTACACAGAATGGAGGTAGACCCAAATAAAGATGTGCTAGCAATAGACCCAAATAAAGATGCAGATGGGATGGAAATAGTTCCTCCCCCTTATACTAATATTAGAGTCTGTATGGTTGTAGCACTCATGGTGGATGCCATGCTCCCAACAGTGGTCATTGAAGGGATGTGCATGTAATAACTTGGACTTGATGGTCTATGCATCGGAGTCGCAACGTATAATAATACATCTGGATGATTAGAAGGTAGAGGAGAATTAAGAGCTTCTAATGACTCTTAGAGTTCTTCTACCTCAATGTTATCTTCTGACTAAAAGAGAACTTGCGAAATAACTGGGGTGTTCCTCTCTAGTTTTGCGGAAGTACCAGGCCTATCCTGAACACTAATGCCCATGAGCAGAGGATCAATCTCCGATGCGTCGGCTACCACAGGGTGAAACCCACTGGTAGTATTTCCTTTGCACCTTCTAGGAGAAGGCTCTAAAATTGGTGGTGAAAGACCATGAAGTCTTCGAGACCGTCTAAGCAATCGGTCAGCCACTTTGAATTTTTTATTAAGATATAATTAAAGACTCAAGAAAAAATAAAAGCTAGGCCAACTAAGAGCACAGAGCACACACTAAAAAGATGTCCCTAAAAGATATTAACCAGTCAAACAACTTTCAAGTATTTCTTCTCTAGGTGATGAGGACCGGACACCAAAACACAAGAAAGTGAAGTAGGGTCCTTCTAAAGATAGTCTGGGATAATGACAACCCAGGCCTACTAGTGAAGGTATCAAAGGAAGTTACACTGACCTCCAAACAATAGCCTGTGCCAATGCAAGCCCCCAAGCTTCGCAAGGGTTCCCTCTAGAATTACTGTTGAGAGTGATACAACGTTGATCTCAGGTGCCACGAGATTCCCCTCCACAACCACCTGTGTATATCCCTAGGATAAGCAACTAAGGTTACCAACTCATGTTAGAATCTAGGCGGAAAAATGTTGAGGTAAGATCTGACAAGTAGGAGAGGGGGTATCTCTCTTCCTTATCTTCAAAAACCCTCGTGCTTAACTCCCAGATCTGGAACATTCCTGGTCTCCCTAATGCTATTGGATTTGCACTCATTATTCAGACTTCTATGTTTGACAGTTTAATGTGGCCTTGGAGATTTTTGTCTCCACTCGCCTAATCCAAGACCCTAAATATCCTAAGACAAGGGATAAACAGAAGTGAAACTTGTTGTGTTCTTTGACACAAAATAAATTAATAAAAACCAAACTATATGCAAATGCACTTGTTTCGTTCTTCGATGAAAGAAATTTCTACCAAGTTATAAGGAACTTTTAAGAAAGCAATAAATTTCTCTTTTATTTTCTTTCAACAAGTTTCACACTCATAGAAACTAACAAAAACTATCGATGCCCAAAAAGATGCACAAACTATCCTAATGCAATGAGCATATGCTGATGAAAAAAACTTAAGATTATTGTAAAGCAAAGAATGAAAGAAAATTGTTTATCGCTTCTAATTAGCCACTTTGATGTGTAGATATAATATAAGTTCCTAATGCTCATTTTCATCGAAACACTAAAAGAAAATCTTAAGACAAACAAAATGCACTCTCACTTGCAAAAAGAAACTAAATCAAAACAAGGAAAAAGAAAGCAAAAACCAAGTTTTTAAAAAGTTTTTCTTTTTCATAAAAGCAAAAAACACAGCTCTTCAGGAGTGATCCAAATACTTTGCAAGTTTTCAACTCAATATGGGCGAAAACTCAACAAAATAAGTGTTTCAAGATACCCTAAATGACCAAAAAGCAGCGAAAAGAGCTTGGTTGACAATGATCAAAAGACCAAGAAAGACAACTTCCAAAATTGTGAATCAACAACTTTCAAAAAGTGAGAAAAGCAAATGAACGCAAGATGCAGTTTTGACACAAATCAAGAAGATCACAAAGATAAAGTTTGTCACAAAGATTGAAACCAATCTTTCTACTCTGGAAGGCTAGAATAGCCAAGATTCCCAAGAAGAAATCTCATGTGCTCAAACACAAATGATGATACTTGCAACAAAACAAAATAAGACCAAAAATTTCCACAACAGGAGAGAATTCGAAACTGTTAACTTGTTGCAAAACTAAAGACTAACATCAAAAATTGATTGCTCAGGAAATACTCAGACCAGCAAAAAAATCCTCTAAGACAGAAAGACTTGAAAAAATCTTGGAAAATTAGGGCATACGTGACTGTGTCAATACATAGTTGTGTGTATATGCGATTCAACCCAAAGAAACCTGCATATATGAGGGTTCATATGGGGAAAATTGCGTATATACGCTACTGTAACCTGACAAAACTGCGTATATAACAGTTCACAAGAAAAAGAAAAAAAGAGGTTTGAAGAAACTGCTCAAACTTAAAGTTTGAGTTCGTACAGGAACAGACAAATAATTTATAACAAGAAAATCAATGGTTGAGCCCTAATTTGTTTAAATTAACCCAAACTAGGAACAACAATACTATTGTCCCTAGTGGAGTCACCGATTCTATTGAGGAATTAAATCCCCTAAGGTTTTAGTTCAACATGCTAGCAGAGAGGGGGTTATCTTCAGTAAAAAACATGCATTCCACACAGTCATGATACTTAAATAAGAAAACTATGCGAAGAGAGGTGCACCTTGGGGTCCTTCATTCAGGTAGATCCAGCCAGGGTCCAAACCCTCTTGGAGTTCCTCTCAATCCAGGAACCTGCAAAACAACCAATTCAAAGAAGCATAGCAATATTTGGACAAAGTATCATATAGAAATCAACTTCATAACTTATTGAAAGATGGTTAGTTATACATTGAAACAATTATTCATATGTAAACTATAATAATAACATCATATGCATAAAGAAGAGTGATTTTGGGGACAAGACAAATGTTTCTTTATTGCAGATAACTAAAACAAATCCAGAAATGATATCACCTAAATCTTCCTCTTGCTGGCTCCAAGCATAATTGTCCTCCAGATCCGTCCAATCCCAAGTCTTCAAAAGGCTCCTTCCATGACTCACATAAGGATATCTCAACTAGTGAAATGACATCATAACCCAAGGAAACAAGGGTTTCTTGTAGTGGGGGAAGTGCTGGAAGCACAGGGATCTTCAGACTTGATCAGGGATAATCTCAGCAGAGTAATTCTCCCTCTTCTCTCCTTCTTTAGGCCTTCCCATTGAAGCCTTTTTATACTTCTCCCAAAGTAGTTTTTTAGTTGGGAATTTGTTGAGAACAGTTGGGCCACGGGCACTAATAGGTAATCAACAGTTAAAACCCATGATCTCTACCCGAAATTAAGGATATTTAATATTTTTAAGTGTTTTAAGACATATACATGGGTTGGGTATGCACTGACCCACATACACACGCGTTTAGCTTAGGGAAATGTCGAGTACAGGGAGTAAAACATTGTTTTTAAGTATTTGGACCAAGTGTGGAAGGAGGGGTTGCCCTAGGTCATAAATGTAGCATCACAAATATCAAGAGTGAGATTTGGAGCTCTAACAACCTCTATCAACATTATTGAAGAAAGATGCATTTTCATGGACTCCAGAAGCAACAAAGGCCTTCGAACATCTTAAAGAGGCAATGTGTCGAGCACTAGTCTTAGCTACCACAAACATCACAAAAACATTTATTGTGGAATGTGACACTTCAAGAAATGGAATTGGTGTTGTTTTAATGCAAGATGAAAGACCCATTGCTTTTGAAAGTCATATAATCAAGGGAAAGTATTTACTCAAAGCTAGTTATAAGAAGGAAATGTTGGCAATACTACATGCACTTAGGAAATGGCGACCCTACCTAATGAGAAGACACTTCAAGGTAAAAACGGATCATGCTAGTCTTAAATAATTTTTAGAACAAAGATTATCCTCTAAAGAACAAAAAAAATGGGTCACAAAGATGTTGGGTTATGACTTTGAAATCATCTACAGAAAAGGGAAGCAAAATGTTGTGGCAGATGCATTCTCAAGAAAGGATGAGGATGTGGAAGCATTGTTGTGTGTCATTTCTATTATCCAACTAGAATGGATAAACAAAGCAAGGGAGGAATGGAAGAATGATGAAGAAGTGCAGGCACTCATTTGAAAGTTACAACAAGATCCTAGTACACCTGATGCATTTAGCTAGAAAAATGATTTGTTATGGTACACAATTGCTTCTACCTATGTAAGAATTCCCAACTCAAACAAAAGATTCTTATGGAATTTCACACTTTTCCCTTAGGAGTGCGCTCGAGATTTTCAAAAACTTACCATAGGGTTAAGAAGGATTTTTTTTGGGATGGCCTTAAATTGGATATTCAAAAGTTTGTGGCGAAATATTTTGTTTGCCAACAAAATAAAGTTGAAACAATTAAGACCCCAGGTCTATTACAACCTTTATCCATTCCAAGCCAACATTGGGAGGATGTTTCAATGGATTTTATCACATGTTTACCCAAGTCTGAAGGAAAGAGTGTCATCATGGTGGTAGTTGACAGACTTACCAAGTATGCACACTTTTGTGCATTATCACATCCATTTAAAGCCAATATAGTTTCTACTGCATTTATGGAAACAATTCAAAAGCTACATGGAAACCCAAATATTATTGTAAGTGACATAGATCCTATTTTCACTGACAATTTTTGGATAGAATTATTTTCTTTTCTCGGTACTCAGTTATATCATAGCTCATCTTATCATCCTCAATCTATTGGGCAAACTGAGATAGTAAACAAATGTTTGGAAGCATATCTTCGTTGCTTTGTATCTGATAAACAAATACAATGGGTCAAATGGTTGCCTTTGGATGAATGGTAGTATAACACTTCCTTCCATACTCCAAAAAAAACAACCCCATTTATGGCATTTTATGGATATCATCCACCATCCATCACGTCATATTTAAGAGAAAATTCTAAGGTTCAAGTAGTGGAACACCACATCGAGCATCAACAACAAGTTCTCCAACTCTTAAAGGATAACCTCATGTTGGTGCATAATAGAGTGAAACAACAGGTAGATCAACATCCATAAAAAGAAGTTTTGATGTAGGTGACTAGGTATTCCTACAACTACAACCATAAAAAAAATGTTCCTCAAGCACGCTAATAAGGATAATAAATTATCACAAAAGTATTATGGTTTGTACAAGGTGTTGCAAAAGATTGGTACTATGGCATACAAATTGGAGCTTCCTGCAGCTTCTTGAGTGCACTGAGTTTTCCATGTTTCATGTTTAAAGAAGGCTATAGGTGACAAGCTCCCAATTCAGACAATATTGCCAAAACATGAGGAGGATGGACAAATCATATTGGAACTAGAAGTAGTCACAGAAAAAAGAACTCGACAGCTACGAAATCGATCAATTTTGAAGTATCTCATCAAGTGGAAGAGCTTATCCACTAAAGATTCCACATGGGAGAATGAGAATTTTATACAAAACCATCTAGAACTACTGAAGCATTGAGGGAAACACTTTTCAAAAGGAGAGGGGCATGCTAGGCCCATATAATACTTGTGATTCCCCCATTACTATTGTCATTCCATCCCTTATTGTTATTATTGTGCCCCTATTTTCACCATATTGTTATTAGTATGCCCCATAGAAACCCATTATTGTTATTTTTGTACCCTTATGTTATTACTGTTATGTCTGATTGATTGTATTGTGACCCCTTGGACTCGTATATATAGAAGGGATGTTTAATGATGTGTATCATCCAATAATTATTCATTTGTGTAATGTAAAGGAGGTTTCCCCCTCGAAGAGGCTGAATTCTAAGGTGTTGATCTATATTTTCTATCTTTTTGTGAGCTGGTTTCCTAACAAGCAACTAGTGATCTTTTCGACCTCATTGGTCATGAAAAAACAACAAGAATTTACATATAAGAAATTAATTGAAGACTTTGTTCATCCAGCCATGAACATTCTCAATAGTTCAGTAAAACCCAGAACCAATGAAGAAATCAAGAGAATTTTGCATTTATCAGATGAAGCAAAGACTGGTGATTATTACCTATATCAAAACTATACAGAGATTAGAGTTTATGGCTGCGAACTAGCCCCTTATAAACTCCCATGTACCTCCCAATGAGGATCTTTGAACTACAATATATCAGGGAGTTGTTGAACTCAAATTTCATCCAATTTGTAGTGGCCAAGAAGAAGGCACAATTCAAGATAAAGACACAGGGAGGCCCATTTGTGTGCAACACAAGGACAACATGTGAGGAGGCGAATAAAATACTGAAGGAGATGAAGTTTATCTTGAGCTTCACATTGTCTTATGACCCCTGTGCCATCATCTCAAAGCTCGGAGTGGAAAATAAGAACACTCCTCTAATTCACACTTTAAGACCAAACATAAAGTATGCCAATTTGTTGGAGTGGGTAGAAAATACCTTGTAGGAAGATGAAGAACAACTTGTTTCTACTTCCAGTTTGCAGATTCCTGACCCTCAGGAAAAATCAAGCAAAAGGCTAAGGGAGGAAGGGTCATCATCTACAGCCGAGAGTGAAGCTAAAGAATTTAGAATTAGTTATAGAAAGAGACCCAAGGTAACTCACAAACAAGAAGTAGAAAAAGACATTGAAGAGCGGGAAACTATCATTATCACAGATTCACTACCTACAACCACCAAGTTCACTACATCTCCTTGTGAACCTTCATCTTCACAAGGTCATAATGAGACTGAGCCTTAATCACAAATTGTCCAAAAGGATAAAGAGAAGACATTTTTTTATAGGTACATAGAGATAAAGCACATAAATGAAATTTTAAAGAACAACACTTACAACCAATTCTGGAAGTAGACTTCTTGAGCAAAGCATGGTAAAATGCAGGTGGCCTTTCTTCATGCCTAGATTCCACAACTGAAATCAGTAGTGGACTACAAGAGCACCACCTTTGAATTTAGCACAAAGGACATGCATCCCATTGATCAAATGGAGATGCAAAAGAAGACTGGTGAGATGATATCCTCCACTCTAACTAACACTGCCATGTCCTTATCTAAATTACAGGTTTCCTTTGCAAATGTACAGTCACAACTGAAGACGGAGAAAGTCTCCTCCTTGGCCAAAGATAATAGGATCAAGTCTTTGGAAAAATTGTTGATCAAGGTAGGGTATGACCCTAAACATGTTAATGCTACTGGGGAGATTATTATAAAGAAGAACTTAGACATTGCAGGATTGAGGAAGCAGCTCAAGTTGCCAGCTACAAAAGATCTAATGAACAAGGACATTGAAGAGGGTGAAGCACAAAAAGTAGAGATGATGAAATTAATTATAGACCAAAATATACAGATTAGGCAGAGTTAGACAAATTGGTAAAGGAGAAGGAAGATCGTGTGAAGATGGCCATTGTCCCCTTGGATGTTGTAGCTCTTTCTCAACTTCCATCAACAGGAGAAGCCACTGCGGCTACTTCTTCAACACAGACTCCCAGTGCTGAATAGGTAACAAAAAAACTTCAAAACATGTCATTACAGTCAAAGGAAATTGAGACTTTGCAGGGCGAACTAAAAGCTCTGGAAGTCCAAAAGGCCAAAGCTAAAGCGAGTTAGACTCCTGAATTGGAGAAATCCCATAGACCATTGGTAAATTTGCACCAGGTAGAGAGAGATAGTTCAATTGGCCAGACCTTGGCCCAAGCCAAGGAAACTATTTGGACGATCATATTAGACTCTATGAATGAGATTTGGCCTTCTATCCAAATCATATTTGAGTAGAAAGAGCTAATAGATAAGGTCAATGAAACTATTTTGCAAGGGAGAGAAAATCTTGGAGAGATGCCAACAAAAGCTGCCAATATAATTAAATTATTCAATTCAAAGTCTAGATATGAGCTAGAGGAAGTAGGAGTCAGTGATAGAACTGCCACCATTCTGGAAGTTAAGAAAGTCTTGACAAAGAGAAATCTCATTGATGAGTTGGAGGAAAGGTGTGAAACCTTAGAGCTGTAGGTGAATAGATTTACAAACGGGATTGAAGCCTTAATGCAAAATGGACTACCCAATATCTATGTCATAAATGACAAGTTTATCACTCAGGAACACTATATCCTAAAGATGAAAGAGGTGGCTAAAAGAAACATTAAACATAGTGGAATTAAAGGGAGTATGACAACAAAGGCATTCTTGGAAACCATGTCAAACGATTTCCATGAGTGAAATGAGGTAAAACATATTTTTACCATGAAACCAACTTTTGCTAAATATACATAGGTAGATGAAATCTACCACAGGGTAACAAAGTTGACAGTGCCAAATGAAAAGAGATGGGAGGAGTTAGTTGATTTACTGGATTAAGAGATAAGTTAGGAGTAGTAAAACAAATTTTCCAGCGCAACAGCCAACACGAGAATCAGTTCAACATCGCACATTTCTTCGAGATGACTTAGCCAACCAAAACCATCCAAATAGGGTCACCGTTCTCTTCAACAACCTATGTGGCCTATTATTTTGCCAAGATTAGATGATATTAGTTTATAATTAGGCTAATAATACACTATCGGTTGACAACGATCTTGTAAAGTATTTTTGTAACTTTTATTATAAATACTTCACTGTTTGAAGTATTAGGGGTTGATTTCTGAATGCAATTTCCTTCTACATATTGTAATTTTGAAGTACTGGAGCATCAATAATACATGGACCTTTCACAAGATTCATGTGGTGTGTTAAATGGTGATGTGTTTCTTCTGTCTATTTGTTTCAACATTGTTATTTATTTCCTCTGTTTTTCTAAATATCTAACTTAATCAACAGAAACTGTGATAAATATGATTCATTATCTAGAGTGCCCTATTTTAGATGTTGTTAATTTTAATGTTTTCCACTGAAGTCAGGTCAAATAATTCTTAATTACTCTTCAGTCTCTACTAAACCTTACATTTCCGCTTTTCCACCATCCATTTAAATTCTTAAAAGATCCATTTACTACAACCTACCTTGCTCTGTGAGAACTCTAAAAATTGACGCAAAACTACAATCTAGTTTATATACTCCATGGCCCAATGTAATTATAACACTCAAATAAGCCTAATGTTACAAAAAAAGAAAACAAGTACAGTCATAACTAGCCTAAAATATTCATAAAAATAAAGCTAAATTAAACAGAGAGATCCCTCTCTGATGCTGGCAGGGCTAGATCCCAGCTTCCAAAGTGGTTTTGATGCTTCCTATGTGTTTACTTCCACAACGTCAAAAGTACAGAATGAAAACATAGTGGCGACCATACTGGGAAAGAATATTTCTTATTCTCAAACATTATTATTCCTGGATTTTAATCAGTATTTCATTAAACAACTGTAATATCATTATTATGAAATACATGAACTAAGGTTTTTATATTGTAAATATTCTACTGTGTCATTGAGTTGATTTATTTGTGTGATGATTTTTAATAGACTTGGCTCCCAAAAGAGTTTTCACTAGATCTCACCCTGACCCTAACCCTATTGAATTTTTAGATAACCCTGACAAGCTGTTGAGAAAGAATATTTTTACAGAGAGTCAAGGTAGCAATAGCCCATTGTCTAGATTCAATTCTCTTCCTGAGAATACTCTATTTTCAGGGTCTAATTCTCTCCCAGAGAAATTTGAAACTATACAAGATATAGAGTTTGATTTTCCTTTCCAGCATAGTTTGTTTAAATCAAAGTCCGAGGCTTTTGTAGATCAAGCTGTCACTGATAAATCCATATTGCAACCATACGTTCCCTAGACCTAGCATTTTGAATTTGATCCTAACCTAGAATCCTTACAACAATTTGAAAAATTACAAGGTCTAGTTTCAGTGTTGGACCAAGCTATTGAATAAGCCTTTATTCAACAATCTGTTGAAATTTTTTCTTTAGCAGTTTCACCAGCCTCTTTGTCTAGTCAATCCTCTTTGTTAGTTCATCTACAGCCTCCCAATCCTACTCATTCCATAGTTTCAACTTCCTTACTTGTGATCTCTCTAATTCTTATTCCTACTATCCCTGTAATTATCAAAACTACAACTCCATTAGGTCCATTTTCAAGTCAATATTCTAGAACAATTATGCTAGGTAGGTATGCACCTTTGGTGTTACTAGGCTTGCTAAATGTTATGCCCAGAGATTACCAGTCTAAAATTGTGACCTTTGATAACATTGGTGCTTATACTGCTCAACAACATGTGTATAGGATGAATGATGTGTTTGACCTCCAAGAAGTAGATGAAACTAATGTTAAAATGAGATTGTTTGCCCATTGTTTAGTGGGTGATGTCAAAATATTGTTTAGGGGTTTACCTACAGGAAGTATATCCAACCTTGATGATTTCCATCAAACTTTCCTAGCTATATGGGAGATCAAGAAGAATCCACTTCAACTCCTAAATGAACATAAAAGACTGAAAATAAAACCAAATAAAAGTGTGGAAGAATATTGTGAATGGTTTAATACTATTTACAACACCATTCCACAAGAAATCAAACCCTCCCCTGGCCTAGCTCTATTTGATTTTCCGGATGGTTTCGATGTAGACATGGAATAAAAACTTAGAGAGAGAGGCATGACAACTTTGGAAGAAATGCAAGAAAATGCAATTAAATTTGAAGCTAACATCCTAGCCATAAAGGGAAAACTGAAGTCTAAATACAGAGTTACCATAAAAGAAGAACCTTCTATGTCTGTTGTTGATCATAAGATTGATAACTTAGTAAGAGTAGTGAAGCAGATGATGCAAAGATAAAACGTTAATGACCAAACTCAAGTAAGAGAAAACCAAAATTCCCCTCTAACTAGAAACCAAAACTTTAGAAGGAATATTCCCCAAATTAAACAAAGAGAACAAAAGAATCTAGACCAGCAGGTTCAGCCTCCTTTTTAGGAAATTTACACAGATGATGAGGGGAATATTTTGGAAGATTTGGAGGGCAATCAAATAAATTTGATGGGGATAAGTGATGATGAAACAACTTTCCTCACTCAAGAGGAGCCAAAACTTTTTCTCCTAGCCCAAACTGAATTGGATTCTGAAGAGTCAGATGAATACAAACAAGGGCTTGAAAATGGCATAATTGATGTCCATATGCAGTACAACCTTAGAAGCAAAAATAACGCATACACTCTGAATGACAAAATCTCAGGAAAACCTGCTAAAATGTCATTTGAAAATGAACTTAGGAAAACCACAGATAGTCTTTGTAAGAAAACTGTGGATAATTTTGGTAAGAAAAAGGTAGAAATCCCTGTCAAAAAGGTTGTTGATATTATTTCTAAAACTACTCAAACAGATACCCCAACCACCAGTCATCAAAAATAGCCTATGATAAAGCAAATCACATAACAATTTGAACTTCCCAATCCACTTAAGATTCAAACATCATTCAACATTGAGAATGATCTGGAAAATTTGAAAATCCCCATTCCTCTCACGGGGTTAATGAGAAAAAATATGTGCAAACCCCAAGTAATGAAAGCCTTGAACATTGGGGAAAAGATTGACTCTGTAAATCTGAATGATGACCAACATGAACTCTTATTTGGATCAGAAGTTGAGGTTAAACCATAGGAAGGAGGAGTTCCTCCATTCTATTTTAGCCTGAATATTCATGACAAGATTCTCCATAATGCTATGTTATATTCAAGCGCATCCCACAATTCAATGTCTAAAGTTGTGATGGAGAAATTAGGGCTTGACATTACTAGACCCTACAAAGAATTGTACTCCTTTAATTCTAGCAGAGTTAGTTTTCTAGGTCTTATCAAAGACCTATGTGTTACTTTAGCCCAAATCACTACTAAAACTCTAGTAATTGACATAGTGGTTTCGGACATGCCCCCTAAGTATGTCATGTTGTTGTCACACCCATGGGGATCCAAATTACAATTAACCCTGCAAATGGACATGAAAGTTTCTACCATACCAATTTTTGGGCAGTAGAGAAGACGTATAGGGAGACCTTAATGAAATTTATGGTGAGTACTCAAGACAGACCTCAAAATTATCCACTTTGTTCTGTTCATTCAGATTTATATTTGTTTATTCTTTACAATTATGGGGATACCAATAATCAAGTAATCAATGCCGAAATGAGATTTCTAAAATAAACCCAACCCAAACACAAATAATAGAACTAAAATCTCCTCCTAAACCTCCTTGGAACATGAGTTTTGATGGCTCTTGCAGCAAAGATGGTGTTGGAGCAGGAATTTGGGTGGTTAACATAGGAAATAATCATGTTGAGGGTCACTCATATAGGATTAATTTTTAATGCATTAATAACATAGCAGAGTATGAGACCCTTATTCTAGGATTGCAGTTGTTAAAAAGGTTAGGTGCAAAAAGAATCTCTATTCAAGGTGATGTTGAATTAATTATTAAACAAATTAAAGGGGAATATTCATCCAAACATCCTACAATGAGGACATACAAAAATGTTGTGCTTGACTTCCTAGAAATTTTCCTTGAATATGACCTTTCTACAATTCCTAGAAAACAAAACATAATTCCAAACAATTTGGCTTTTTCAACCAGTTCTTGCAAAATGCCTTATCCTAATCAAGAATATGTAATGGAGGTAAAACACCGACAAATTGTGCCTGATAACATGAGATATTGGCAGGTGTTTGGAAATGATAAACAGATTGAAAGTTTTTTGCAATCAAAAGATGAATTTCAAGATGACAATATTGATTCAGAATCTAAATTAGATAACCAAATTATTGAATATTCTAATCCAGAAAGGAAATCAGATAATTTAGATGTAAGTACACCCTTAAATAAAGTTGTAAATAAGCTACAATTACTTGAAATGGACCCATAAAAAAGAAGAATTTGAAACGCTTCAGCTTAAAGATAATGCTTTTCTTAGAGGCCTAGCTCCACTATAAGATTTATTTGATTTAAATGATGTGGCTAAAAACCCTAAGATTGAGCCCTTAGGAACAACAATTGAAGATTGTAATTTAGGTACTAAAATCCCAAAATCATAAAACTATCTAAATCAATCCCAGCAGCTGAAAAACAAAAATATATTGCTTTATTCAAGGAATTTAGTGATTTTTTTGCCTAGAGCTATGAAGATCTTAAAACACATGACACAAAAATTTGACAACACAAAATTTCATTATGGAAGAACATAAACCCTTTAAATAAAGACTTCGCAAAATAAATCTAGTTCTAATGCCTTTAATTGAGAAAGAAATCAAAAGAATGTTTGATTCCAAAATCATAGTTCCTCTTAGGTACTCTAAGTGGGTTTCCAACATTATGCCAACTCTGAAGAAAATTTAGTGAAATCAGATTGTGTATATATTTCAGAAACGTAAACAAATTTTCCCTAGAAAACAACTATCCCTTACCTAAAATGGATCATATTCTGCAAATGGTAGTTGGATCTTCTAGGATTTCCTTATTAGATGGATTCTCATGTTATAATCAGGTATTAGTTCATGCAGAGGATCAAGACAAAACAACCTTTACGACTCCATGAGGGACCTTCATGTATGTGAATATGCATTTTGGATTAATGAATGTTGGAGCCACATTTAGAGACCAATGTATATTGCTTTTGCAGATGAAATTGGCAGATTTATTGTAATCTATCTAGATGACATAAATGTATATTCTAAAACTAATGAAGAACATTTGAGACACCTAAGAAGAGTATTTGAAAAGTGTAGAAGGTTTGGGATCTCACTAAATCCTAAGAAAACAATGTTTGGCCTTGAATAAGGAAAAATTCTTGGTCACATTATATCTAAGGAAGGTATTAGAATTGATCCTAAAAGGATTGAAGCTATTTTGAAAATAAATCATCCAAGAAATATTAAAGAACTCCATTCATTTATTGGGAGAATAAACTTCCTGAGAAGATTTATCCATAACCTTGCAGAACTTCTAAAAAATATCACAGACATGTTAAAACGAGATTTTGAAATTAGGTGGAACCTTGAAGCTAGGTAATCATTTGATTGGGATAAACAAGCATTAAGAAAAGCACCAGACCTTATTAGTCCAGATTTTACTAAAGATTTTATAATTTTCTCCTTTGCTTTTGAACATACTTTTGCAACTGTCCTTTTACAGAAAAATGTTGATGGATATGAGAAGCCCATTTCTTTATTTAGAAATGCTTTAAGGGATGCTTCACTCAAGTACAACATAATGGAAAACAAGATTTTTCACTGATAAAAGCAATTAAATATTTCAAAGTATATATCCTTAATTCTCATATAATTTCTTATGTACCAAATGTTGTAGTTAAAGACATCTTGACACAAAATGTACTAGATGGAAAGAGAGGAAAATGGATTTCCATCATTCTAGAATATCACATGGAGATCAAGCCAACCATGCTCATTAAAGGACAAAGATTAGCCAAATTAATGGTTGAATCTAATTTTAATGCTTCGGATATCAACCTTGTAGCTGAATTGGATGATCAAGAGGAACAAGCGACCCCACAACTTGATGAGGCTTTCATGACTTCACCCTGGTATGAAGACCTTATTTATGTTTTATTTAATTTAAATTCTCCTCCAAGTCTAATAAAAAGAAAGGATAGATTTATGAAGCTAAAGGTAGTTAAATTTTGCATTGTATAAAATGTTTTATATTGGAAAGATGCTGGTTGTATCCTACTAAAGTGTCTATTGGGTGATGATGCAGAAAGAACAATGCAGGAATTCCATGAAGGTGACTGTGGTGGCCATATTTATTGGAAAACCACTGCCAATAATATCCTTAGAGCTAGTTTTTACTAGCCCACTCATTTTCCAGATGTTCATAAAAAGGTAACCTCTTGTCACATGCATCAAATCTTTGAAAGGAAAATAAAGCTTTTGCCTCTACCTTTGAAGTCCATAGTTGTTGAGAGCCCTTTCCAATAGTGGGGATTGGATTTCATTGGAGAAATCCATCCTCCATCCCCTGCTCAACATAAATGGATCCTTACTACGAATAACTACTTCACCAAATGGATTGAGGTCATTCCTTCTAGACTAGCCACAGATGCTATGATCATCAAATTCTTATAAACCAATATCCTTTCCATATTTTCCCACCCAAACAAACTTATTACAGATAATGCTACAACCTTTAGGAATAAGAAAATGATAGATTTCTACAGTAAATACCACATTACTTTGGGGCATTCAACTACTTATTACCCACAGGGTAATGGGCTGGCTAGATATTCAAATAAAAGTCTGGTAAATATTATCAAGAAGTTGTTAGCAGACAACAAAAAGGCATGGCATCACAAACTCATATATGCACTTTGGGCTGATAGGCTCACCACAAAGAAATCAATTGACATGTCACCATACCAATTGGTTTATGGAATGGATGTTGTTTTTCCATCCTCTTTGGGAGTTCCAATCATGAAATTAATTCATGAATTGTAGGTTAAGCCAAATGATATTCAAAGGAGGATTGACCAAACAATCTTGTTGCAACAATCCAAGGAAGAAGTTTATACCAAGGCTCAAGTCATCCATGAAAATATAAAGAAAGTTTTTGGCAGAAGGACAAAGGCAGATGATTTCACCATTGGCGATAAAGTCTTGATGTGGGATTCAAGAAGAGAGGATAAAGGGAAGCATGGAAAATTTGACAACTTATGGATGCAGCCTTATGTCATTTATGCTTTTAGAGGGAATACTACATTTTTTATCAGAAATTTGGATGGGACAGAATTACCTGGTGGACCTGTCAATGGAAGGATGCTCAAATACTATTTCTCTAATAAATAGATATTTTCTTGACATTTCTCATTGTAAATATCATTGTCCTTATTGTTTGGATTGAATGACCTATTAACAGAAGTTGAAGCCCACAGAGAAGCCCCTGAGCTTCTATTGATGAGTTACCATAAGTACTATAACAGAGAAATCAAAGGTGGATGTTGCTAAAATAACTACTCAAGGTTATTGATCACATGTTCTTGGCACCTCGCAGGGAGAGTGCCATCCCCAGCTGGAGCCACTGTTAGGGTCCTATAATTTAGAGGATCTCAAGGTAATTGAGTGTTATATCTCAGGAATCCTATTTTGTAAATACTTGTCAATCTGCCGATGATTTCCAAATAAAAGAAAAAATAGAATAATAAATGAAAAGAGGGTATAAAAAAGAAAAATAAAGAGAAAAACCAAAATATTGAAAAGTAAGAAAGGTTGAACCCTACCAAAGGAAAGAAAAAATAATAAAAAATTAATAATGAAAGTGTTGCAAGTCTAAATGCCACTACTCATACTTAGTTTTTCTTCATTACTATAAAGTAAAGTTGTGTTTAGCTTGTTCAAAATGCCACAAACACTAAACATAGTTTAATCATGATTAAAGTCCTTTAAATTTATGTTAATTAGATAGAGAATAAAGGTTTATCCAATAGTTTAATCTAGGTAAATCATTAGTTAGGTAGAAAATGACATTGACCCAACCGTTTGATCTAGGTCAATAGGAGAAATAAGGGATAGGTTAGTTAGTTTTTTCATTATGCATAAAAGAAAATAAAATGGGTTTTCTAGTCTAAGTGCACCCTAGAAACAAAAGCAAAAATGCTAGTCTAGCTAAGGGTAGGTAGATTAGGTGATTTGGTAAATATTTTCCCATGTAAATCTTATCTTGAGTTTGAGGATATGGAAAAAGAGGCAAATGCACATGCTATGGATAATGTATTCCAAAAAATTTCATTATATATCCCTTATCCTAAGTTTTAAAAGCTCAAAGTGCATGTTATGGGTAAACTATTTCATACTTTTCATCACCTGTCTTTATCCTAAGTCTGGAAAGTTAACATTAAAAGGTGCATAAGGATAGATATTCTTGTCGCTTGCAATTAAAGTGTAGTCGCATTCATTGCCTCAGGATCCGATCCCACACTCCATCCATGACACTCGTTCTTTTTCGTTCCCCCCTCCGTATTCTCCCTTTACTGCCTAGGGGGGGGTTATCCAGAAGGTGGTTTCTCTCGACAAGCCCTACCCCTTACGTGGTGCATTGTGGTGATTTCACACCCCCCTCCTCACCTCCCGACCGATACCACTTACTGCCCACTGCCTCGTCCGAAAACCAGCTTTTCCCTTATCCGTTTTGGCGCGCCCCCACCACTCATTGCCTACCACTTGTCAAGACCGTTGGGCCAATTAAAATGCTTTCCTAGCTGAAAGAACCATTCATCATTAATTTCAATTTTTCTTCCTAGGTAATCATTTAGCCTAGAGGTCCCGTACCATTTCCAATGGGACTTTGTCGCAGTGTTTAAATAACTACAGGCTCGTAATTCTCAACATTTTCATTCCTAATTTTTTCTTCTGTTTCCAATTTCTTTCAATGATCCCCATCAATGTTTTTCCATGACCAAGACTACAACATACACTAACATTCCTTTTCCTTTTCACCTGAAAAACTATTATTGCTTCTCAGCTCAGTAAGTCTCCTATGTATATTCATAGTGTTCAGAAATCTTTTACATTCATGCCTTGTAAGACCAAGACTCAAGACAAAGCCATTAATCCTTTAATTTCCTTGTCGATGGATTTAGATCATATACCATTAGCAGATAGGGATTACAAGATAAGTGGAACTCTGTGTGACTATGATCTTTTGGAGTTGTATTGTTGATTAGAGGATAAAAGCACATATAAGAATGATGATATAGAACGTTGGGAGTAAAACCTCCCCCATTATATTTTTCCCTTGACATTCCAAGCCCCAAAATTTGCTAGAAGATGTCAAGAATGTTATGTCCCCACCTAGAGAGTCGTTATTTCCCCTACAGGTGATATTCATTTCACCATTACGGCTAAATTTATTGACTAAATGATTCTGGCCCCTACTGTGGAAAATGTTGCCCCTTTCTCCCTAGAAGCCCTCACCCAGCTTTATCAAAATCTAGACTTTTCCACCAAAGCCAGAATTTTTGTGATTTTCTTCCTAGAGAATGCCCAACTACCCGAGAAAAATCCTCCATATCCTTCTTCCATTTTCCTTAATGAGGCCAAGTATATTATTTCCATCATTTCTAACATTTTAGGATATCATTCTAATCAATGAGTGGATGAGCCCATTTTAGGATTCCTCTCCACATTTTCCACAGACAACAAGCCCTCTATAATTTTCAATTTCAGTGAATTCTTCACTGACGAAATCCATGAGAAATTATTAAGTTTACTATAGAGTAGGGGTTCATTTACACCTTTATTTTGATATACATGTTTATCTATTATCAAACACAAAAGTTTAGTTTTTCATTGCGTAAGTTGGATGATGTAGGGAACGAACAACCAATGATATTTTGGACCTCATTAGTCATGAAAGAAAAAAAAAAATTATATACAAGAAATTCATTGAAGACTTTGTTCATCCAACCATGAACATTCTCAATAGTGCAATACAACCCAAAATTAGTGTGGAAATCAAGAGATTCTACATCTACCAGACGAAGAAAAGGCTAGTGATTGGTACCTATATAAAAAATAGACAAAGATTAGAGTATATGGATGTGAACTAACCCCTTATACAATCCCCAAATACCTATCAATGAGGATCTTTACATTAGATTATATCAGGAAGATGTTGAACTCAGATGACATCCACTTTTTAGTGGCCAAGAAGAAGGAACAATTCAGGATAAAGACACAGGTAGGCCCATTTGTGTGCAACACAAGAAGAGGAGGTGAGGAGGTGGATAAAATATTGACGGAGATGAAGTTTAGCTTGAGATTCACATGGTCTTAGGACCCCCGTGGCATAATCTCAAGGCTGAGAATGGAAAACAAGAACACTCCTTACATTCACACTTCAAGGCCAGACATAGAGCGGTATGCCAGTTAGTTGGAGTGGGCAGAAAATACCTTGCAGGAAGTTGAAGAGAAGCTTGTTTCTACTTCTAGTGTGTTGACTCTTGTACCTCAGGAAAAATAAATCAAAAGGATGAGGGAGAAGGGTCATCGTCTACAACCGGGAGTGAAGCTAGAGAATTTAGAATTAGTTATAGAAAGAGACCTAAGGTAACTTACAAACTGTTGCACAAAAATTGTCACCTTGACATTCTGTAATTAGTGTGAGTCTATCATCACTCATACCTTCCTCCTTTGCAAGTCTTAGACCTCAGTTCTTCATATCAAGCCTTGAAAATAAGGGAAAGACCTTAAAAATCACTAAAACTCCGGTTTCGCACTTTCTCTTAGCATTACCTACGGTCCCACACCTATTGGTCATGTCCCCTGCAGACCTAACTGCTCTATATCTGTGTTATGCATAAGGACCCATGTAAAAGTTAAAAAGGCACAAGTACATTCTTAAAAGCTCACTTTGGGTCATTTTTTGAAGCTTCTAGAGGGAATCTTGAGGTGGAAAGTTCGTTCCTTGAGGGTTCATGCATCCCATACCTTAAGGAGCTAACCCCTTGATGTGAGGAGCTTATCCTTTTGAAGGAGGACTCGATCCCTTTAATGGTGGACCTATAACCTCCTTCCTTTGCACTATAAAATGAAGCATTGGGCTGGTTACTTGGGAGGTTGAAAGTTGAATATTTTTTAGGGTAAATGCTGTTGGAACTTAGTCTTCCTAATTGAGCTTTTGAGAGGAGAGATTACATGCCTTTTGATCTCATTTGGAAGAGAGTGAGGCTTTTCAAAGTAGAGGAGATTCCTGTTTGGACCCTGGGAAGAGCTTGTACATCATCAGGGCACCAAAGGTTGTAAAGTTCTTCTATTTCAAAGTTAATACAATCAAGTTTATTTTTCTCAATAAGTTGTGTTTTATGGTTTATTTCATGGATTCCTTGATCACCATGATGAACATGATTTATTATATTAGCTATGCAGGTGTTACTTGATGTGTGCTTGTTTGTGATTGCAGGTTCTTAAAAGGAAACTCTTTCGGAGCTGTTGAAGCATGGCTGCTGCAAACTAGCGTTGGACTTAAGGTAGGGTCTAAAACACCTCTTTAATTTTTATTAATGAATCACAATATGTTTAGAGAAAGGTAGATTTGCTTGTCTTGATTATTGCTAGATATTTGTTGATACTAGGGAGATCAGTCTTGTCTTCCAGAATGATTTATCTGGCCAACAAATTGGCGACTCCACTGGGGACTTGAATTTGTTTTTTAATTTTCCTTTATCTTTGACATGAGAAACTTGATTTTTGTTTCTGGTTTTTGCTTGATGTGTGTGGGATTGGGTAGTTTTTAGGTTCTGGATTCTTTTTGTTTTTTCAAAAATTTTAAGAGGACCACACGTTCTATTTATATTACAATGCAGACATCACCGCACTATTACTTTACTGCACAAAGCAGTACCACATCTGGTTATGCTAGAAGCCTGCAGACCCTGTCAAAATTTTTGAAAAACTTAAAACCTTTTTGTCCAGTTAAGTTTAGGTTCTATTTATTACTTTTAGTCTCTGCCCAGATCTGCATATATCCTGTCAAAAGTCTCTCATGAGTAAGTTCCATTGGTGTTGTGTTTTAGATGTATTTCTAGAAGTTTTGCATGTCTGGATTGTTTTTCACTCGGTCTTTGTAGTGACTTAAAGATTATAAGCCTAAGAAACCTTACATCACCCTGGTATCTTTTGTCTTCTTGATAAGTCTGGCTGGTTTGTGAAATCTTCCCTTGGTGAGAAATATATTTCGTTTCTCTTTGCAAATCTTTGAATGAACTTGGTCATAAGTTGTGAATTTCATTTTTATAAAAGAAAACATAGCTGGATGTTTTTGATTAATTTGTTATTCTGAATGAATTAATCCTTAGTTTACCGAATAACTAGGTAAAACGTCCTCAAAAATATTTGAAGCTTTTATATTGATTATATTTTTAGAAATTTTTAGATCTCAAGATTAGTTTTTCATAATTTTGAGTGTTTTCTAGAAATTGTAGAATCTCTTTTGAAAGAATTGTTTTCTGTAGTTTTGAGTGTTTGAAAAGAAAGGGGATTTACTTTTGTGAGGTTTAATTAGTAGTCTCATTTTGAGTTTATTGAAAAAGACAAAAACATTTTCTTTTCATTGACATGTTGAAGGAAAGATTTGTTTTTTAAAGAATTGCATTCTCAACTCTTTCTTTAGCTAGAGATTCATTGAAAGGAAAAACAAATTGTTTATCATTTTAGGTGCATTTTTTAGTGTTTTTGGAGTCGAGTCTTCACACCATCAAAGTTTCATCTCCATACCTATTGAATTAAGAAACAACCCATAAAAATAACACTTAATTAAAATTGATCTAGCAATCTTTTTCGTTTTTAGGGCTCTTATCACCAATATAGCTTAGGCTAGTATCTTGGAGTAGGGAGTGATTAACTCTCCAAGATAGTTAAAACAAACAAGTAGCTATATCTTGCGGTAGGAAATAAATCCAATTGTAATTGATATAATTTGGGAAGCTCCTCTTAAAGGAGTCAATCACGAGATCATGTCCGAACCTTTGAGACAATCAAGTCTATCTCATTGGGAAAGATAGAAGATTTGCGCGTATTAAAAATGGTAAACCTCGGATTATCCATTGTCAAGGAGCCTGGGGTCACTTGTTGGTAAACCTTGGATTGATCATATCAAGGAGCCTTCAAGGGGATTGAGCTTTGTTACTCTGCCCTTGTGCGTGGATCGGATCGTAAACTGTTCCCCCAGTTGTATTTGCTACTGTTGGTAACCTTAGTGACCATAATCTTAAGATTCTTTCCTAAGGTGATGGTGAAGGACAAGTCTCATTGTACCTAGAGGAGACGTTGACAAGACTCACTTGGACTCTCTAGGGGGTTCTTTTCACTCAAGACAGTTTGGTGAAGAAACTTGTGCCAGTCTGTTTCATTACGCAGGTTGTCAAGGTAACTGTTCCAACCGCTATTTCTGTATTGAATTCCACGACATTGGATTTCGTCACCAACTAGTGTTTTCGGTACGGAAAGTTACTGTTTGTGTGTGGTTTCAACTCTTAGTTTTTTTTAGGTGTGTGATTCAATTGTTTGTTTCTTTAGAGACTTTAGGTTCTTTTATTGAAATTTTCTTTGTTTGCGTGTGATTACTTTCATCGTACGCCTAGAGATTATTATTTTTGATCCATCATGTCGAGACAGTCATCTATGTTTTCCCAATCACCGGAAATATTTTTATATGGCAGTCCTACTGTTCCTTTGGGGTACCAGTCACTTTCTGGTCCTTTTTCAGGAACAACTCCTCGACCAACTGAATATCAGTTATCACTTGGTAATAATGGAACTAGAATGTTGAATGCAGAGCAAATTTTTATGATGTCTGGTAGTATTCCAAATCCGCAACCTCAAGGTAGTCAATTACTGCCTGGGGGGCAAGGTAGTCAATTACCGCCTGGGGGGCAAGGTAATCAGTTACCGCCTGGGGGGCAACCTCAAGGTAGTCAGTTATCACCTGGGGGGCAACCCTAATGTAGTCAGTTATCGCCTGGGGGGAAACCCCAAGGTAGTCAGTTTCCATTTAGAGGGCTACCTCAAGGTTTTCAACCTTCAGGACAGTACATACCCCAAGGTCAACCCCATATTCCTAAGGATGCTTTTCAATCCCAGATTTAATACATGCCTCAAGGTTATCAACCTCAAGGTCAATACCCAAGTCAAGGTTTCCAACTGCCTTTTGGTCAGTCATTTTTATCTGGAACTGGAAATGTACCTCCTAATCATCAACCCTATGTTCAACCAGGTTATGGTCCTCCTTATGTACAACCTTTTATGGGTTCCAGAATGAATATGGTGTGGATCCATCCCAAATTGAACAAACTTTGCAACCTAATGTGTAGTTATCTAATCAAGCTGGGCAACCTTTGGTTTCTAGTCCAATGCAGCAACCTATCCAACCTATGGTTCAAACCTTTACACCTGGTTTAGTTCAGCAGCTTGGGCCTAGCTCACCTCAAACTCTGCCTCAAACTGTTGCTACAACTACTGCAGCTTTTGTTAAATCTACTCCACCTACTTTTGGAGTATCAATAGCTTCGGTTTCTACTATCCCTGCATCAGTTTCAACTGCTCAAGTCTCTGTGCCCCAGTCAGGACCTACGGTTCAGACTTCGGTCTAGATGCCTACAAGACAAGCTGGTCCAAGAACAATTGCCACGAGTCAACCTTATCAGGGATAGTATCAATTTGGTCCTACTATATAAAATCTAGTTTATCAGTATCAGCCGTACCCTGGCTATACTTATCAGTAGCCTCAACAACCTCAGTTTGGTCTGGTTAATCCTAGTTTCCCAAGAGGTTATAACATTCCTAATGCAAATCTGATTCCACGTTATCCTAGATATCCTCATCCTAGAATTGGTTTCATTCCACAAGTTTTTCATGAACCTAACCGTCAATTACCATTTATTGCAACTTTGGGTTTACCTGATTTGTCGCGCCTTACGAATGATCTAGTTTATTATATTTCGTATTGGCCGCCAATGCCTAATAAGTTGCCTAGTGATATCCCAAAGTTTGAGGGTAAGTCGGGAGAGGATCCATCAAATCATGTGATGACTTATCACCTTTGGTGTGCATCTAATTCCGTTATTGATGATTCAATTTGCTTACGTCTTTTTCAAATAACTCTTATTGGTCTTGCTGCCAAATGGTACATTGAGTTACCACAAGGCTCTTTTTATAATTTTAGTCAGTTAGCTACTTCTTTCTATACTCATTTTCAGTTGCTTGTCAGATATGACAATGGCACAAAATTATTAACTTCATTAAAACAATCTACGTCCACATATATTTCTCACCATATTCATGAATGGCGACGTAGAAGGCGTTTAGTGAAAGTTTTCATCTGAGATCAAATTTTGGTAGAAAGGTTTGTTAAATCATTATTACCTAAAATCACTAAGGATGTAGCTAAGGCAGGAGTTGTTACTGAAGAGCAAGTAATTGCTCAGGCTCAGTACCTTCACCTCGTTTATACACAGTCAAGTACTTTACACGAAAAAATCCCTGATCTTTCGGAAACTACAGCTCCTCAGGATCTCATGCCGCTGATGGTGTGATTGGTTCAGTTAGTTCTAAGATCTAGAAGAAATCTTCAAAGAATTCTTCTCCTACAACAACTTTACCTATTTCCCTGAAAGGAGATTCTTTTGCTGAAGTTTCTAGCGATGTCCATGTCTTAGATTCATCTGTGGCCAAATCCGGTAATAAAGAGAAGGAAAAAAATAAAAACAATCAAAAGGAAAAAGGAAAAACAAATAAAAATGAATCTGTTGATGAAAAACGAAAACCTCGCTATCCTTGTTTCATTTGCGATGAGGATCATTTTACTAAAGAATTCCCATATCGAGTAGAGTTTTTGAAATTTGTTAAAGATTCTCAAATGACTACTGTCTTAAAGGATCCTTCACCTATTCAAGATAGTAAATCGGTTGCTTCTTCCTCCAATACCTTAGAAAAACCCATCATGATGGTGTCTCATGTCACGATTGTGACGCGATCGCAAGATTATAGTAGTAACAATCCCGTTGATGGTAAAGAAGTAGAATTTTCTAATTCAAACCCATCAACTTCAACTCCTCCTATTTCTGGTCCACCTCAGATTGAGAAACCCAACCTAGACTTAGTAACCAAACCACTTGCTAAAGGTATATTTCGAAAATCCGCTACGTGATCTCCTCAGCATTATAACATTGTTGAAGACTTGGCCATTGCCCCTTCAACAATGTCGGTTTTGAAAGTGCTGCAATCATGTCTAGTACAACGTAAATTACTATTGTTTGCTATAGGAGCTGTCGATATTAAGGATTCGAACCTTATAATATTCGATTTAGAAAATAGTACACCCCGCCTACCTCATCAAAGGGCTTTCCAGATTACAGTGTTAGTAAAAAACAAACCTTGCTTTCAGACTGTGATTGATGAGGGAGCTTCCACATGTATTATGTCAATCCAGTGTTGGAGATTGCTTGGTTCTCTGACACTCAATCAGTCCTCGACGATTCTAAAGGCTTTTGGTGGCTGAGGGTTCCATCCTTTAGGTATTTTGGAAGATTTACCTATAGGGGTAGAAGGAAAAACTATTAATCTAGATGTGGAAGTGTTTGATGCCCCTCTAGATTACAACCTTCTCTTGGGTCACAGTTGGTCGTATGCTATGACTGCTATTGTGTCATCGGTCTTTCGGCTTGTTAAGTTTCCTCATAATGAAAAGATTGTTACAGTAGACCAACTGAGTTATTTCTCATCCGACCAAGCCTCTACTGATAGTGTTCAACATGTCAGTAAAATGACTATCCCTTACCAAGATGTTGGAGTAGGTTTGATTAAAGATTCTAGTTTACTGGGAACTTTTTCCTTCCTTCCTCCTAACGTATCACCTTCAATTGTCAATATTCATATGGTTTCACCGAACATTATTGTTTTGATAATCCTCAAATCGTACCTTTCGATTCCGAGCTGGATTCATTTCATGGTGCGATGCCTATGAGTCCCTTTGAAATTTCATATTAGGCTATACAGTCGTTTTCTGATTCATGACCAATCGCGAGGATAGTTCTTTTCCTACGTCAACCTCGTTAAAAAATGAAACTAGATATTGCAAGGATATTTTGTTCCTATCTCAACCTCGTTAAAAAATGAAACTGGATATCATGAGGATAATTTCTTCCTGTGTCAACCTCATTAAAAAATGAAACTAGGAAGCGAGGATAGTTTTTTCTTGTCTCAACCTCGTTAAAAATTGAAACCGGATGCTATGACCATAGTTCCTGGTCTTTTGTCAAGCTCGTTAAAAAATGAAACAAGGAGTCTTGAGTGTAGTTCCTTGTCTTGTGTCAAGCTCGTTAAAAAATGAAACAAGGATTTCAGAGCATAATTCTTTGTCTTGTGTCAAGCTCGTTTAAAATGAAACAAGGGTTTTGAGGATAGTTCTTTTCCTGTCTCAACCTCATTAAAAAATGAAACACCTCCCTTTTTGAGTTGAGTCTTTTCAAGGTCTTGAAAGAAAACCTTCATTTCATCCACCTGGTTGAATGCAATGAAGCTTGGGGGGCATGTACCTCAATTTGCATATACCTCAATTTGCGTCGTTATGGTGGGGGCATGCGAACTTATAGAAAGCATAGTTTTTCATTTCAAGCTTGTGTAAACATGAAACTGAATCCAAGTAGAATTCTCTATGGTTCAAGCTTGTGTAAAAATGAACCCATACCCATTTTACATCTCGTGATTTCCGTTTTTATCTGCTAAATTCTGTGAGATAAGCATTGGTTGTTTTCATCCCATCGTCACCATCTCTTTGGTTGATCATATACTTTCACTTGCTTGTTTTCCTTTCCCTAGGGACCACGGTTATGAGTGGTTTTGTTAGCCAGCCTCTTGACCATGACATGTTTTGAGTAGTTCCACCATTGCCGGAACTAGTTTCTACCCTTTATACCACTCGTTCCTCTAGGACCAGTCCTCTTTAAGCTCTTTTCTGACTCATAAAACATGAAAATATTGCCGAGTTTTTCCTTTTTAAACTCATTAAAACAAAATTAAAAAGACGGTCCACTTATAGCTCTTTTCCGACTGTGTAAACATGAAAAGATTGCCGACCTTTTTTCGTTTCAAGTTCGATATTGGTAATAAAACGACATTTTTTCGATCGGTTTTTACTTTTTCAGATTGAAGGCACTAATAATGAAAAGTACTCCTTGATTGTAATGATCAAGTGGTTCTCTCAAGTATTATTTTATACTTTTTCAAGCTTGGGAGACGCAAATTTATGAAAAAGGACAACCATGGAGTTTTCTTAGGTTTTTCTTCTGACTCCCTAAAATTGAAAAACACTGAGTTTCTCCTATACTGGACTCGTTAAAATTTCAACAATAAAGGACCTGTTCAATTTTAAACAGGAACGGACCACTCCTTCTTAGGGTTTGAATTTTAAACTAGGAGTCATCCGAAGGATGAGCTTATAATCAAGCAAATGTTATCCTCCTCAAGCTTGTCAAAAAATAAAGAGGTACTTGCCAGAAATGGTGGGGGAAAAGAGAGAAAAATGAACCTGTTTGTTATACTTTGTGTTTAGAAAAGTAATTAACCACTCTTGAACATGACACTTCTTGTTCACCTGGGTTGGGAAATCCTTTGCCTAACTGTTAATCAAACCATATTGAAAGTCTTCACCTGGTTTCTAGGTATTAACTTTGGGTCAATTGTCACCAAACCATCTGTAGTGTCGTTATGTTTTCAAGAGGTCAGTTCAAATAAACCATTCATTTGCAAAGTATTTGTCATCCATCTTGACCATCCATGAGTTAGTCCTTCCCAAACACATTTCTTCAAAACTTGATCTATGATTTCGTGTTGTGGGATTGCCTGCGACAGATCGCTTTCTATCGACTCAAACTCATTATCTAGAAAGATGATCTAGAAATTGTCAGTACCTTAGAATCCACATGCCTCAATGGCAGGTTTCTCACCTTTCACGACAGGTTGCATCATTGATCTTTGATCAAAGGATTCTATGACGTGTTTGACATCGACTCATTTATTCGCATTTCATGGATTGTACTTAGTACTTTGAGGGAAATTGACATTACTGGTGGTTTCTCTCACACTTGTTAATAGTTTACATCATTGAATGGTAATCAAGTGGTTTCTACCATGTTCGACTTCGACACATTCATTCACATGGATAGAATCGTACTAGTTTGGGAAGCAGAAATAAAGACACTGGAACTAGTTTCCTCCATCCAGGCTGCGAGGAATTTTGTTATTCATTATACAATGGACTATTCATAAACAGATGGCTACGCCCATACTGTGTCTACATATGTGTATACTTGTGATGTATTATGAAATCATTCCTGTATCAGAGCAGTTTGGCTAGTTTTTTAGTCAGTTTTGATCTGAGTATGGGAATGCCTACCTCAGCGATGATATGTTCATATATATATATATATATATTTCATTGAATGTTTTTACAAGTTCCGACCAGGGTGTCCACAAGAAGATCCTTGAAATGATAAAGTACATCACTCTTATTAGATGACAAAACAATCCTCATGTATTACAGACTTCACATCTTAGGGTGCAATCTGTTGCACAAAAATTGTCACCTTGACATTCTGCAATTAGTGTGAGTCTATCGTCACTCATACCTTCCTCGTTTGCAAGTCCTAGACATTAGTTCTTCATATGAAGCCTTGAAAATAAGAGAAAGACCTTAAAAATCTCTAAAACTCTGGTTCTGCACTTTCTCTTAGCATTACCTACGGTCCCGCACCTATTGGTCATGTCCCCTGCGCACCTGACTGCTCTGTATCTATGTTATGGGTGCGGACCCATGTAAAAGTTAAAAAGGCGCAAGTACATTCTTAAAAACTCACTTTGAGTCATTTCTGGAAGCTTCTAGAGGGAATCTTGAGGTGGCAAGTTCGCTCCTTGAGGGTTCATGCATTCGATACCTTAAGGATCTAACCCCTTGATGTGAGGAGTTTATCCCTTTGAAGGAGGACTCTATCCCTTCAATGGTGGACCTGTAACCTCCTTCCTTTGCACTATAAATGAAGCATTGGGCTGGTTACTTGGGAGGTTGAAAGCTAAATATTTTTTAGGGTAAATTCTGTTGGAACTTAATCTTCCTAATTGAGATTTTGAGAGGAGAGATTACATACCTTTTGATCTCATTTGGAAGAGAGTGAGGCTTGTCAAAGTAGAGGAGATTCCTATTTGGGCCCTTGGAAGAGGTTGTACAACATCAAGGCACCAAAGGTTGTAAAGTTCTTCTATTTCAAAGTTAATACAATCAAGTTTATTTTTCTCAATAAGTTGTGTTTTATGGTTTATTTCATGGACTCCTTCATCACCATGATGAACATGATTTATTATATTAGCTATGCAGGTGTTATTTGATGTGTGCTTCTTTGTGATTGTAGGTTCTTAAAAGGAAACTCTTTCGGAGCTGTTGAAGCATGGCTGCTGCAAACTAGCGTTGGACTTAAGGTAGGGTCTAAAACACCTCTTTAGTTTTTATTAATGAATCGTAATATGTTTAGAGAAAGGTAGATTTGCTTGTCTTGCTTGTTGCTAGATATCTTTTGATACTAGGGAGATTGGTCTTGTCAGCAAGAACGATTTATCCAGCCAACACAAACCAGAGGCAGAAAAAGACACTCAAGAGCAGGATACTATCATCATCAAAGATTCACCACATGTAAACCACCAAGTTCACTACATCTCCTTCTAAACCTTCATGTTCACAAGGTCATAAGGAGACTGGGCTAGAATTACAAACTATCCAAATAGATAAAGAGAAGACAGTTTTTGACAGGTACAAAGAGATAAAGCTCAGAAATGAAATTTTAAAAAACAACACTTACAACCAATTCTGGTAGTAGACTTCTAGCTCCCAAACTTACTATCAATATTTGATACAAAGCATGGTAAAATGCAAATGGCCTTTCTTGAGGCCCAAATTCCACAACCCAAATTAGTAGTAGACAACAAGAGAACCACCTTTAAATTTAGACCAAAGGGCATACATCCCATTGATCAAATGGAGATGCACAAGAAAGCTAGTGACATGATATCCTCCACTCTGACTAACACTGCCATGTCATTATCTAAATTACAGGTTTCTTTTGCAAATGTACAATCACAACTAAAGATGGAGAAAGTCTCCTCCTTGGCCAAAGATAACAAGATCAAGTCTTTGGAAGAATTGGTGATCAAGATAGGCTATGATCCTAAAGATCTTAATGCTTCTGAAGAGATTATTAGAAAGAAGAACTTAGAAATTGTAGGATTGAGGAAGCAACTCAAGCTACCAGCTATGAAAGATCCAATGACCAAGGACATTGAAGAGGGTGAAGCATATAAAGCATATATGATGAAATTGATTATAGACCAAAGTATACAGATCAGGCAGATGGAGGGAGAGTTAGAGAAATTGATAAAGGAGAAGGAAGACAGTTTGAATATGGCCATTTTCCCCTTGCATGTTGTACCTCTTTCTCAACTTCCATCAACATGAGAAACCACTACAGCTACTTCTTCAACTCAGACTCCCAATGCTGAATAAGTAGCACAAACATTTCAAAACATGTCATTGCAATAAAAGGAAATTAAGACTTCATAGGGCCAACTCAAAGCTCTGGATGTCCAAAAGGCCAAAGTTGAAGCTGCTCAGACAACTGAATTGGAGAAAAGCCAAATAATGTTGGAAAAGTTGCGCAGGTAGAGAGACGGTTCAATTGGCCAAACCTTGGCCAAAGCCAAGGAAACTATTTGAATGAGCATATTAGACTATATGAATAATATTTGGCCTTCTATACAAATCATATTTGAGAAGAAAGAGCTTATAGAGAAGGCCACTGAAACTATTCATTTTCCAAGATTCGATGATATTAGTTTGTAATTAGGCTAATAACACATTTTCGGTTGACAATAATTTTGTAAAGTATTTTTGTAATTTTTATTATAAATACTTCATTGTTTGAAGTATTAGGGTTTCGTTTCCAAATGTAATTTCCTTTTGCATATTGTAATTTTGATGTAGTACTGGAGCATCAATAATAGAGGGACCTTTCACAGGATTCATGTGGTGTGTTAAATCGTGATGTGTTTCTTCTATAAATTTTTTTAAACTTTGTTACTTATTTCCTTTATTTTTCTAAATATCTAAATTAATCAACAGAAACTGTGATAAATAGAATTCGTTATCTAGAGCTCCCTATTTTGGATGTTGTTAATTTGAATGTTTTCCACTTTAGTCAAGGCAAGGAATTCTTAATTTCTCTATGCTCTCTACTAAACTTGCACCTCTACTTTTCCAGCATCCATTTAAATTTTGAAAAGATCCATTTAGTGCAACCTAGCCTACTTTGTAACAACTCCTATAAAAATTGATACAAAACTCCAGTTTATTTTAAAGACTCCATGACCCAATGGAATTATAACACTCAAATCAACTAAACCTTTCAAACAGAAAGAACAAGTACAGTCATAGCTACATCCCAACTTCCAAAGTGGTTTTGATGTTGTCCTATGTGTTTACTCCCTCAACCTAAAAAATATATAATGATAACACAACCATGTCTCAACTATTTATAAGGTATCACAAAATTATTTTCATTACAGATCCCTTTTGTGCCTGATATGGTTCAATTTTTGGTTTGTGCACTAACCATGCTTTTGTGCCTGATATGGTTCAATTTTTCTTTTGTGCACTAACCCTCACCAAAATCATTGATAAACAAGGAATTCGCTTCTGCTTAGGAGTGTTGGTTCAATTAGCGGACTAGATGGAGGTTTTATTCACCAAGACTCGAACAGTGGCAAGGCTACCTTTGTGACTTGTTTTATTCCTTGTATGTCTTCTTCATCGTGAAAATAGTACATAAAGCATTTGACCAATCTTATCGACTGAGTTGATGATATTTGCATGGAATATTTTATAGGTCTCATGAGTTATTTACAGGTATTATGTCAGTAGATTTACCTTGTCCTTGATAAATTTTTGTTTCTCGACATTGTAATTCCATCTAATTATTTTTATCTTTTGATATAAGTTTTCTTCTGCCCTTAGTTAATTATGGAATGTGACCTTAATTTTCTAATGGATGGTATTTTGTCACTTATTTGTTTTGGGTTATGGAGTTGTAGGTCAATGCCCACACTACAAACCCTAACTAGGTTCTCAAAGTTTATTATTCGTTCACTTGAGTTATACTTCAATGATTAAGTCTGGAATGGTTGTCTTAAGGTTTTATGGCCCTAGGCCTTATAGTCTCTTAAATAGATTTTAATATCTATTTAAGAGACCATTTGTGTATTATATTAACCCTAATCATCTATTGAAAATAGGTTAAAAAAAAAATTAGTTATATATGTATGATTTTTTTTACATTCAAGCCAAGACAAGAAGAACCCCCTCTTTTAATTGCATGTATGATTATACTTGAAGCGAGATCAAACTCTTGATAAAATTTCTACCTAGAACTCTATTACTCTAAGGTTTGGCTTATGCTCTACATTGTAATATTAAACAAAGTTGGGTCTTTAAATTACATTTTGTGACCACTTGGGGTAGATCTCACATAAACATGCAAACATAAATGTAAATGTAAACATTTAACATGTAATGTTTAACATTTAATATTTTTTAATCTAATGTGGACCCTATTTAGAAATCAATCCAATTATTATTATGTACAACCACAGTATAAATTTAAAATATAAAGAGATTTATGAACACTAAAAGATATGTATGGTAAATAAATATAAATATAAATAAATTGGAGGTATGGTAAATAAATAAATTGGAGGTATGGTAAATAAATAAAAATATAAATAAACTAGAGTATGGTCAATAAATAAAGCCTCTTTTTATATTCAGTCCATAAACTTCTTTATATTTAAGGAGACTAAAAAAAAGGTTTTATTTAGGTGAAGCCTATGGGAAAAATACCATTTTAATACCATGAGCTAAATACCATGGGATAAATACCATATTTATAAAGGAGATATGGTAAATTAATAAAAATATAAATAAACGAGAGGTATGGTAAATAAAAAAATATTTTTTTATATTTATTCTATAGTTCACTTTATATTTATGAACACTAAAAAATGAGGTTTTTTAAGGTGAAGCCTATAGGCCAAATTATTATTAATACCATGCAAAAAAAACATTATTAGCCTTAATATTAATATTAATAAAAATAAATATGGAACATGGTATTGAGAACCAATGGTATTGACCCGTGGCATTCATGTGGAATGTGACCTATTTAAAAGGGGAATTAAACTAGCATAAATCCATATTTACTCTTTGGATCTATGTTGGCTATACAACACTTATAAAATGTAATTTTTGGTCTTCTTTCAATGGAAATAAATTATAATTTACTTGTAGTGATGTGTTTATAATTCCAGTAAAAGTTTCGTTTAATACTTCCTATACCATTAATTATTCAACATTTGAAATGATTCTCTTCTCGGCAAATACCATAAAAGTTGTGTTTAGATGTATGCATTGCTCTCCCTTTCGACTATCGAATATTCCTCCAATTTTGTTATGGATTCCATGTGAATCCCTTATGCTTTAATGACACTTCTAGAACATTAGCTCTATTGATATTCTCTTTTGTATTGAGAATTTCTCTCCTCAAGGGTTTTACAAGATTTTTCTCTCCTAGCTATGCCATAATCGACATTCATTGTTATTAGTTACTTCCTTTCATTTATGTTACTGTCAATATCTTCACACTTCCATCAGTGATCAAATTGCTATTTTACACACATATTAGGTGTCTCATCTAATCAGCTGCATTCCATTAGGTCATGGATCATCTGATGGTAGTGGTTTCATGTCCATTTTCCTCATGACATTCACTTGCTGACCTATTCACACATTTTTTTAGTCATTTACTGTCATCCTATTTCATTTCATTTATCAAAGTCAAGTTTTAGGGTTTCAGTCTCATTAGGTAGTAGGGTTTCACCATGTAAAATGCCCAAAAAATCATTGATCAATAATGGTCAGCAGACACTTGAGGAAGACAATAATTATTAGAAAGCTTTAAATTTCTTAATTTGTAAATTTAATAAGTTTTTCACCTCAAACTCAACTTGAGGTGAAAACAGAGCATTAATTTACTATTTGTAAATTTTATGGTTCCTATATGTAATAAGTGTTCATAAGCTACTCCTAATCACATTGCCAACTCCTCCCACTGCAAAGTCGAAGCATTCAAAACATCATTCTATCAGATTTCAAAGAAAAAGGGTCAAGAATCGACAACTAAAAAACAAAGCATTTGACAAAGCCCAAGAAATTTATAAAGTGGGTTTTGATTAATGAAAAATAAAAAAAGTAAAAGCTATAAAAAGGTCATCCATGTGTTATATCACTTTATTGTTGAATTTGTAAGTGCTAAGGAGAGCAAAAAATCTTGAGTGTTATTAAGCTAAGGGAAGAAATTATAGCTGTTTGTGGAAAAATAGAAGGCGTTGCACAGCTGGCAGTTGGTGCTACGCATACAAAGAATGTTGTGCACCTGTAGAGTTCTCACAATTAAAGATAGAACGGGCACTACACATACAAAGAGCGTTGTGCACCTGAGAGGCAATGCCACGCACCCGTACACTGAGCTTCAAAATGACACAAGTCACCCTAACTCACTTCAAATTCCTTAATTGGTCTCTCATCAAGTATGTAAAGCTTCCCACCTAGTTTAGCAAAGGTTTTTCATTAATTGTGGTGATTTTCATATCTCAAAAAACTTAACCCTAGCGATCCTCCAAACTGTCTCATAGATTTGCAAAGCGTATTTGTTTTATATTATTTCTATTCCCTTAATCTATTTTCCCTAAACCCAATTCCGTTAATCTATTTTCCCTAAACCCTAACCCACCACATATAAACCCTTCTACATACTATTCTTAGTGCCCTCTACCCTAACTACCACATCCTATTCCTTCACTACATTTGCTTCATTATCAAACCCCTCATTCCACATTCATAATACCATCCACTCCCCCCTTTTCCCGAAAGAAAACCTTCCTCCTAGCATTCATTTCCTTATACACACTACTTACCTCATATTTGAAAATCTCTTCATACTCATTTGCTTTCACTTCAAATTCATAAGCATGGAGACAAATTTAGATTATGAGAGGGCAGAGAAAACTCTCAGTGATTCTTCTAGAGAAGCTCATGTACCAAGAAAGCCACACAAAGGAGGAAAGATCATCCAGGAGGAACCCACTACTCTTACAAAATTACTTACTTGCCCTCTTGTTGTAACTTTCTTTAAACGCCAACCTTGTTATCAGTTTTGTGAAATGGTAGAGAGGGTGAAATTTCATCATGAGCTTGCTAGGTTGTTTGTTATGCATCTCCACAATGGCCAGGTGAACCTTGCTGGTGTCTCTTTCACCTTGACACCTGACACCATTTCAGCAGCAATAGACATCCCTAATGTAGATGAACAGTGGAATAAGGGGTAGCATGTGGGCAGAGAACATTATGAGCCTTACATTAAGGCTGGAAATCACAGGCAAATCTGCAAGGCTTTTCCCTTCAAATACTTGCAAAAGACTTGTGTTCCTCTCATGGAACTCATCATTAAGTATTTCACCTGTGAAGGAAGGTTTTCCCGCCTATATGCATATCATGTCAGATTGTTGATGCATTTCACAAGAGTGAGGATGATGAACCTCCCATACTTTATATACAGGAATATTGAGAAGATGGTTCTCTATGTGCAAAGGAAGCCTTTTCTTCAGCAATTCAACAACATTTACCACTTCTTACTAATTAAAATTGTTGTTTTGCATCAACTAAGCTTGCTAAACATACCATGGGATACCTTTATTTCCCATGAGAGTTTCGAAGGTCCCTAGGTGATTCCATCACTGCCTCAAGAGGAAGGAGGAACATCAAAACAACCAGGTGTTTATAAGACTGAACCTACAGGTGTGCCGATGTTTGTCACCTATGAGAGAGGCACCAAGAGGCTTTTTGCTGCTACTAGGCGAGTACTATCTCCACCAAGGGTGGAAGGGGTCTCATTTTCTTCACCAGACCACAGGAAAGTGTTATCTTCACTGGGAGTGAAAGGGGCTTTGCCTTCTTCTCCAACTATACAGGTTGGCCAACAATCAAAGAGAAAAGACAAAGGGAAACAAAAGATGCATGAGGAGATCCTTCTTGAAGGGAAAAATAGAGATTTTGTTTTGATTGAGGAGGTTGTCACTGATTTGGGCTCTCAAATCTCAAGACTCAAAGACATGATTATTAAAGAGAAGGAGGATGAAATACAATCCTTATCACTTGATCTTGAGAGGGCCAAATGGATCATCAATTTTCTTTAGCAGGAAAACAAGCAACTAACAGAGAAGCAAGCTATTATGGAACTACAAATGATTAGGGAAAATAGGCAAATGGCAAGGAAGAGAAAGATCAAGATGACCTCCCTTGAGAGAGAAATTGAGGATGACCGAGAATCATGGTTGGAGAGGGAAAACATTCACCTAGAAAATATGCTTGAGAAAGCCAACAAAGAGAAGAAATTTTTGTGCCATATGGCCTATCACTGCCTAACTCGGAACAAAATTTGCAAAATAAGGGTGAAGAAGCTAAAGGCCAAGCTAAAAAGAGCTTTTAGGAGCAAAAAGGAGCAAGATAAACTCGGGATATTAGCTGAAGCATAATTGGTTCATCAAAGAACCTAAAAAGGGTCAATCATACTAAATTTCAAGTAATGTGGAGAAATTGTTGTCAATTGTGAAATTTTTAATGCAAAAAAGGAGGTTTTTTTCAGCAGGTGCGCACTGCACTTTCATTGGAGGCATCCATTTCCAAAAAAAATTATATCTTTGGAATCAACATGGAAAAATATGGAACCTCAAAAATGGCCGAGAATTTTGGAGGAGTTCTAGGTCTCCAAAAGGGCAAAAAAGACCCAAAAAGTTCTCTCTCTGCCACTTTTTTGCCACATAGGGAGCAGTGTTGGGAGAATTAATTTTTGGAGGGGCAAATGGACTCCAAATTCAGAAATTCAAGTTGTTTCGGAAAGAAGACTCAATAAGCTTTCCAATGAGATATCTTGCACCTAATTTTGACTCCAATAAGCCTTCCAAAATTGGACTTGAAAAGGCATTGTGCATAGGATCAGTGGCACTGCGCATAGGATGAATTTTGCTAGTTTTGCCTGATTTTCCAGATTTCACGTAGTTTTCTCTATAGTTGACTTTTTATTTCTCACTTGGTGAAATTGGCATGGTTAATGATGTAACATGATGTAAATATGTATGGAAAACACTTAATAGGGTAGATACATCAAGTCAAAGGTGGTTTTAACTGAATGAATTGGTTTCCTTGGTTTCACAGGCAAGTTGTTCCACTGCCTATTTTCTTGTTCCTAGTTTAGATGTTGTTGAAACAACTCCTTGACTCATGGATTCGACCCTTTATGGCTAGCATAGGTGGGTTGATGCTTATATTATGTACTTTCTTAGTCATTTGTAAAGGTTGGACTCTTGTGGATGCTTTGAGCTTCATTGTAAATCACTTCTGCAGTTTGGCAAGGAAATGAGCTAGGGTTTTTCAGCATTTTGTGGGATTCTTGTGGTAATGTGTCTTGGCATTGTTTCTTTATTTTTTATTTAGTTTCTCTTATGTGTATATGTTCCAACATCTATTTATTCCTTCATAACTAAATGAGTCAAGATAAATAAGTGGAATCCATTGATATTCAGTGCTCTGCCTTGAGGATACATTTAGTTTTTAACGTTTTCTATTGTTTGAAGGGAATCATAAACTTTGCATGTCCTCTCCAACTCCTCACTGGTCTTAGACTTACCATCAAACTCAATTCAAAGTGTCAAAAATCCTACCTATCTTGCCCCATAGAACATCCTGCAAATCTGAGCTAATTTCCCGGACCTAAAGCTGCCTTCTTCATTTGATCAAGCAACCAACCATCAAAATCAAACAAAATCCTTTGACCTAATATACCTAGCCTAAAGTCAGCATTTCATTTCACCATCTCGATCCCTATTTTCCATATTCTAATTAAGATAGATAAGGAGAGATCCCTCTCTCGACATGGTAGGGCTAGCTACCAGGTTAAGCGTGGTTTGATGTTACCCTAGACCTACCTTCTTTCAACCTGAGGTCAATCTAGGCTCTAAAAAGTTATATGGTCTGTTAGCGCTCAAATCTACCTTAGGCTAAAATAAGGTGAGACTCAAGACCACATCAAACCACGCTCAGCCTCGTAGCTAGCCCTACGAGGATAGGAGAGGGCTCTCTCTGGGTCAAACTCAGCAAAAGATAATCAAAGAGGCTCGAGATGACTGAATTGATGACTAATTTTAGGCTAGGTATTAAGTACAAAGATTTTAGAATTGATTTTTAAAGGTTTTGTTGAATTCAAGGGAAAGGCAAATTTGGGTGCGGGGATGAGGCACAGCTTGTGCAGAGGTCTACTTGGGGCAAGATAGGCAATTGTTTTGATGCTTTAAAGCAAGTGAGATGGGTAGATCAGACTGGTGAGGAGCTAAGGAGAGCAAGGGGGTCTCAAGGATTCTCCTTAAACTGAGAAAACATAGAAAATTGAACAAATTTAAAGGCAGAGCATAGCAAGTTCATGGATTCTACCTTAACACTTCATTTGTTTAATTACAGAAGATTCAATAGAGAAAATGATACACATACACAACTTACAAGTACTTAGAGAAAAACACCATAAACACATAAAGCCACATGGATCCCAAATAGTGCTGCAAAACCCTCGTCTTTCCTTTGCCAAAAATGCAGATAAGATATGTACAATATAGTGTCAAGCTATTCCCAAGAGTCCAACCCTGAAAATGACTAAGAAAATACATAATATAGGCAAGCCAAATCATTCCCTTGCCTCTAGGGGTTGAGCTCATCATCCTAGGAGCTGTTTGAACCAATTCTAAACTAACCACTACAATGTAGGCAGTCAAAACAACTTGCCTCTATAAGCTAGGAAACCAATTCATTCATTACATTTTTGCTATTTTATGAACGAATCATCTAGAATAGGTAAATAAGTTTCATAACAACATAAAGTTCCAATAATTACATCACTAAGGGTGAAAAATCCCATCACAAGTCAAAATTGATCAAACTGGCTTGATTTGCTGAGCTGAGGACAAAAACTATGCCAAAAAACCCTGTGTGCCGCGCGCTTGAGCCCTGTGCGCCGTGCGTCTTTCCACCTACTTTTGGGGCACTTCCTTGTATCAAAATTGAGCTTAGGTTGCCTCATTGGAAAGCCCTAGATGTCTAATTTCCAACCCAAGTGGCATTTTCCAATTTGGTCTCCATTTGACCCTCCAAAAGTGGATTCTCCCAGAAGTACTTGCTGCTGGTGCAAAAAGTGGCCGAAAGGTGATTTTCATGATGTTTTTCAGCTTTTGATCACCCAAAACTTGATGAAATGCCTTTGCAATGGCTGAGCTTGTGTATTTCATCATGAAAAATCTAATAATATAAGCCACCTGTGATTTGGACCTCCCCATCGTATGGGTCACGCATTGAGCGCGATGCATAGAGCCAAAAAACCTGTTTTGTAAGCCAAAAATTTTGAAACGCAAAAATTTTCTCCAAATTTTCCCAAAATTGGAGTGAAGACCCTCCATCATGTATCATGCTCAACTAATGAAGCTTCAGCCAACACTTGAAGCAGATCAGGCCTTTTGCGTTGTTTTTGCGCTTTGCTCAAACGCCTCTTGAGGATCTTCATTCTTGCTTTGCAAACATGCATGCGAGCCCAATAGTGAGTCTTCATGTGGCAAAGCATGTCCTTGTCCCTATTTTCCTTCGCAAACAACTTCTCCAAATGAGTGTTCACTTGGATGAGCATTGATTCCCGATCAATAGGTGTTAAATCACTGGGTCTCCTACAAGCCAATTCCCGGTCTTCCCGAATCTTCCGCAGGTCATAAAGTTCATGCTCATTTTCCAACTGTTTGTTCCACTGCTCTAAGTAGTTGATCACCCATTTAGCCATATGCAATTTCTCTTGCAGTGACTCAATCTCAGCCCTTTTCTCTCGGATGATCTCCTTGAGCTCTGAGTTGGGAAAACTAGCATCAACATCAATGATACCAATATCCTGAACTCTAGAACGACCCTCATCAACCATGGGTCTCTTGCCCCTATCCTGAGTCTGTACCTGTGCTGTAGACGGAGGCGAGACCCCTTCCACATGATGTGGAGATAATACTCGCTCTGCTGATGATGTCAATGAGACCCCTTCCACCCCGGGTGGAGATAGTACTCGTCGTGCAGCTGCAAATAAGGCCCTGGGGCCTTTCTGATATGTCACATATACTGGAGTATCAACATGCTTGGTCTCAGGAATGTCAAACTGCTGTGAAGGCCCTCCCTCATCATGAACTATCTCTGGAGGAGGCTGTAGCGCGGAAAAGAAAGCACGGGAGATGAAATCCTCCCAAGCAATACCCTGCTGTGCCAACTGATGCATCACTATGATTTTGATCAATGCATAGTGATATATGATCCTGTCCTGATATGCCGGGGTCTTCCTCTGTACTAAAGGTACCATCCTCTCTATGTTTCGACACATGAAAAACAGAATGTTCATCATACATACCCGTCTGAAATGCATCAACAAACGGACATGGTACGCATAAAGACGTGAGAATTTGCCCTCACAGTTGAAATAACGAAAGATGAGTTTCATCATTGGTGCAAACTCATCTTTCAGGTATCTGAAAGGAAAGGCAGCACTCAAGTGTCTGATATAGGCAGGCTGGATATATAGCTCATAGTAATACATGTCCAGCATCTCGCGTTTACTCCATTCCTCCCCCACATTTGGTATCCCGGTGGCCTCAGCAATAGTGTCGGGTGACAAAGTGAAATCCACTCCAGCAAGGTTTACATGAACATCTTGTAGGTTGAGGACAAATAGACGGACCAATTCCCGATGATGCTGAGTTTGTGAGATCATCTCACAATATTGGTAACATGCTTGGTGCCAAAAGCAATCCATTGCAAGTGGGCAAGCTTGCAATTGAGCCAAAGAAGTAGGCTCCTCCCTAACATGCTGTCCACTTTTGCCACCTTTGTGATACCTCCGTGGTACATTAGGCACATTGACCTCCGGTGTAGAGTCACTATCATAATCCTGCTCATATACTGACTCGGTCTCTGACATGCTCTTTAACAACAAGGTAGCTAGAATATATATATGCTGATATACAATTGTGTACAAAAATTATTGTAGACCTTTTCTTTTCTCAAATGTTGTGACCAAGGGGACACAAATTACAAGGGAATTGTTAGGAAAAGGGAGGAATTAGGGAAATGGGAACAATGGAAATAAAATAAGGAAATTAGTGAAGGGAAGGGGTATAGAAATTTTGAAATTTTAGGGTTTTGGGATGAGGTAGGGATGACATGTTTGTAGTAGAAGGGAGGGATTAGGATTTTGAGGGAAGATAGTGTAGGATTTTATGAGGATTTATTGGGAAAAATATTGGTGACAATAGGGGATGGGAAACAAAGGGAATAGGAAAACCTTGGCAACAATTATTTTTGAAAACCCTACAACAAACTTGGCACTTGAATCCTTACAGCAAATTGATGAACAAAGAGGGTTTATACACTTGGTTTTTCATGGCAAGTATAGCATAATTTCTTTACATAAACCATCTAAAAACCAAGAACAAGCCGTGATGTAAGCCTACCTGTGATTTGATGCTTGAGGAGAGGTGATTTGAGTGGTTTCTGAGCAAATTTCAGGCATAAACTCCTATGCGCCGCGCGCCTCACCCAACACGCCGCGCGCTCCTGATGCGGCGTGCGCGTTCAAATTTGCACTAGAAATTGTCCATTGATGCGCCGCGCGCCTGACCTGATGCGCCACGCGCCCTGGAACTGACCCAAACTGCTCACTAACTTGCAAAATCACATCGCCTTTGAACGATGCACTTGGCTCTCAAAATGCGGAATGGGTTGCAAATGAGGAGAAATGACTTGATATAGCCTCCCTTTTAATTTTTGCTTAATGAAAACCCATTTTTCTTACGTTTGGTTGTTGAAAATTTTCAAAATTAATAGGCTCTGACCTTTATGGTTTCTTTCTTAAAATAGGTTGAAATGATAATTTTCTCTGATAATTTTTTGCAGGGATAGCTCTGATATGCTTTGGCAAAGGAGACCAAGGCTGCACTTGAACAATTGAAGAACTGAAAGTTTTGACAATTTTTACAAAAATGAGGTGGCAACTTATCTTCAAAACTGAGTTTTGAAGAGAAGTCCTAATTCAGCTGTACAATGATGAAAATTTGAAGTGATGATTTATCGAAGACATCCCTCTGGCCCGCTGCTCTTCTAAGACTTTTCAAGACAAAATTGACTCAACCCTAGGCCTAAGACCTAAAAATTTAAAACATGATTGCAAATGATCTTTGAAGATTTATTTTAATGAATAGACCTAAACCAGTAGTGCCAAGCACAAGGGGAATGAGTGACACAAACCACTCCATAAAAATTATGGCATGCCTAACGAAATGCATCTGATGAAAAGTAGTGGGACACCTAAAATATGAAATTCAAAAAAGAGCTTTGATCTATGATGGAGGGATAACTAGACCGACTCTAACATTGGCTCCAATGGGGATGGTATCTCCTTGGAGATGCCAAGAACCGCAGATCTCTGTAAGAGCTAGACAGTGCCTTCACTCATTAGGCGATGGAGTCATTATTGCAATACACACTTTTGAGAATTTGACTGAAAAACCAAAAACTGCTTTGACCAAACTAGACTCGAAACTAAAATATTATACAATTCACTTGACCAACTTAGAATAACTAACCTTCATTCTCAGAATTATAGCCTTCACCTCGGGCCCCAAACTGAAGATGATAAGTTAGTTTACATGTGCGATAGAACAAAAGTAACATGATATGTACAATGATGATGAAATGAGCAGAAGATACTTAGAAGTAGTATCTCTTTAATAGCCTACCATTAATCGGCCCTCTAGGAAATTCATCTCCATTCATCTCTTTCAGAAGGAAAGCGTTTTGACCACGATATGCTGCAATCTTGTAAGGACCCTTCCATAAATTTTCAAATTTTCCATGCTTTCCCTTGTCTTCATGACGAGCATCCCACCTCAAAACTACCTCATCTAGCTGAAATGTGTCAGCCTTTGCTTTCCGGTCATAAATCTTTTTGATACGCTCCTGCAACTTGCAAGTGTTTTGAAGTACCTCCTCCCGTGTTTGCTGCAAATGAATCATCTGATTAATCCTTCTCTGCATAGGATCTTCCTCACTACCCGCTTCTTGAAGCAATTTGACTACCAGGACAACAAGCGAAGTAGGAAAAACCGTATATTTTCCGTACACCAACTTGAAAGGAGACATGCTAATAGACTTTTTCTGACTCACCCTATCAGCCCATAGTGCATTTATCAACTTCTTGTGCCAACCCTTTTTGCTGATTTCCGACATTTTCTTAATGATATTGACAAAAGATTTATTGGACGACTCTGCCAATCCATTTCCTTGAGGGTGGTATGTGGTTGAATGTCCCAAGCTAATATTGTACTTATAGAAAAACTCAATCATCCTTTTCGACTTAAATGCTGCTGCATTATCCGTGATTAACTTACTTGGACATCCAAAACGTGACAAAATATTGGTTTCAAGAAAAGAAATAATTACCACATCCGTAGCTTGTTGAGTAGGAATTGCTTCAATCCATTTTATAAAGTAGTCTGTAGCTGTCAATATCAATCGATGCTTTCCTGATGATGCCGGATGAATTTCGCCGATGCAATCCAATCCCCACTGCTGAAAAGGTGCACTAACTTCAATTGGTTTGAGAGGCAAAGGCTAGAGTTTCTGTTTGCCTTCAAAAATTTGGCATTCATGACAATTTTTAACAGCCTTATATACATATGAAAATAATGAAGGCCAATAATAGCCTGCCCTTAGAATCTTGTTTGCTGTGGTCTTCCAAAACAGATGACCACCACAGTCCCCTCTACGAAAATCTTCCACGACTCTTTTGGCTTCCTCCTCGACCAAACAATTCAATAACATTCCACCAGGGTCTTTCCAAAACAATGCTGAATCTAATATGCAGAATTTTGGAGCCTTCAATTTCAATGTTCTACTTATGTTTCTTGGCATTCCATGAGGTGTAGACAAATGCTGAAGTACATATAAAATGTCAGCGTACCAAGGAGAGGAAAGAAACATTTCAGATACCTGAACGGATGGATTCTCTTCATCTTCATCGGACATGGCAGCAATCAAATTTATGTTTAGAACTTGCAGATTCATTTCGGCCATTAGCTTGGCGAGTCCTTGACATTTGATCAACTTGGTGGGTTTAATATCTACATCATACTCTAACAATGCAGCAATCCACTTACCCCTTCTGCCTTCTGGATCTGCCTGTACTAAAATATCTTTAACTGTTGTGTTAGGAACATAAGCTAGAATATGTGAATGCAATATATACACACGGAAATCTTTCAAGGCCTTAACAAGCACAAGTGCTTGCTTCTCATTGATGTTATATTTCAATGCTCCATCTCTTATAATCCGACTGAAAAAAGCAATGGGCTTTTCAACACCTTCCCTCTTCTGCACTAATACAACTGCCAAAGTGTGCTCAGAAGCAAATGGGAACAAAATAAAATCCTGAGTGTAGTCTGGGCTGATCAAAATAGGAGTTGGAGAAAGAGATAACTTCACTAAATTAAATGATTTCACCACCTCTTCGGTCCACTTTACCTGACTTTCCTTCTTGAGCATGCTTGCGATTTCTCTAAGATGCTCCGCTAGATTTGGAAAGAAGCGGTGCAGAAAATTCAGTTTACCATTGAAGGACTGTATTTATTTCTTGTTCTGGGGCTATTTAATTTGCTGAATGGCTTCAACACGTGTGGGGTCAACACGGATGCCGTCTTTAGATATGATGTGGCCAAGAAGTTTGCCCTCATCCATGGCAAAAAGACTCTTTTCGGATTCAATGATATGCCATATTTTCTGCACTTTTGGAAAAAAAAATTCGAATGATACAAATGTTCCTCATCAGAATTTGAAAACACGGTTAAGTCATCAAGATAAACAACTAAAAATATATCTTTCTCATTAGCAAAAGCCACGTCCATTGCACGGTGAAAAGTGGCTCCTGCATTTTTCAAACTAAAGGGCATCTTTGCATAATGAAATGTTCCCCATGGAGTGGTGAACGCCGTCTTGTCACGGTCATCTTAATGCACTAAAATCTGATTGTATCCTGAATAACCGTCGATTAGTGACATCCTTGATGCTCCAACTACTCGCTGCAATATATGGTCCATTTTGGGAAGCGGATAATTGTCTTTTAAGGACACCTTATTCAAATTTCTGAAGTCAATACATAAATGGATCTCACCTGTTTTCTTCCTTACAGGAACCAAGTTTGATATCCAATCTGAAAATCGGATAGGCACAATGATTCCTGACTTATACAATCTGTTTACCTCTTTCTCAATTGATAGCAGTAGCTTCGGATTAATTCTCCTCAACTTTTGACGAAAAGGCTTCTGATTTGGCTTAATAGGAATAGTATGCTGAATAATATTGGTGTCATATGTTTTTAGATCTGAATAATCCCATGCAAAAACATCAGAAAATAGAGACAACAATTTCACATATTCTGCTTTTGCCTTTAGTGACAATGACTTTGATAGCTTTACCATCTTGGGATTCTTAGCTGTCCCAATGTTTACTTCTTCAACACCTTTTTCAGTTGGTCTTAATGTCGGTTTGCGGGCCACATCATCTTGGTCAAACAGCTCCTCTAAAGGAATCAATCCCTTAGGAATAATGTTGTCTTTAAGTTGCAGCACGTCCATTTGATTTACTTGTATATTATCACTACCATCAACATGTTCAGTATCTATTGAGGTATCTTTGAACTTACCCTTATTTTGCAGAAACTGATTGATTTCTTCATCATCTTGAAAGACTTGCAAACATCGCTGATTGCCTAGAACGGTAGGACGGTGTTTCACATGGATCTCAAACTTGTTGCTAGAATTCATTGGAATTTTTAAATTGCTTGCTGCCTTAGCAAGTCCATCACCAACACCATTTTGTATACGAGGCACACATGTCAAGGTATGATCAGAAAACAACTTCAAAATATCTAAGACTGCATTTCGATATGCTCTCATGCGAGGATGTTTGGCCTGAAACTCACCCTTAACTTGCTTTATTACCAACTTGGAATCACCACAGACCGCAATCTTCTTCGCTTTCAACTTTATAAGAATCTTTAGGCCAGCGGTGAGAGCCTCATATTCCGCCTCATTATTTGAACAATCAAATGCTAGTTTATAGGAATACACCCTTACCTTGCTTCGAACTTTGTCTTGAGCGGAAAAGGGACTTCTAATCCACACACCAATACCAGCACCATCACTACCTACTGCGCCATCAAAATCCATGGTCCAAAGACCATCTTCATCTTCTTCCAAGTGTTGAAATTGTGTTAGCTCTGTTTTTTCGTTTTGCTGCCCCTTATCTTCAGCTGTTTGCTCCATGGTAGCTTGCTTTTCTCCTCTTTCCTTTTGTAGAAATTCTTTGAAATTTTCATTGATCTCTGGTATATCTTCTGCCTGAACTAACTGACTATCTAGATCATTAAAACTATCAGCAAATAAAACAAATGACTCCAAATCTGTATGTACATAATTTACAGGATGATTGATTGGCTTCTTTTTGCTGGTAATCATATATTTCATCTTTTGCTCTTGATATAGCTTTCTCATTTGACCGAAGACTAGAATTGTAGCATAAGAAAAGTCTAACTGTAGAGTACCCTTCAACTTAGCCCCCCAAGATCTTGAAAGTAGCATACCAAAACGTGGAGGAATGTCCGCCACCACCACATCCATCAAGACATTCTTTGCTGGGATTTGGTCTAAGCTAACAACCAAATCTTTGATGAGCCCGATACATCTCACACGGATGGAATCAAATGAATACGAATCATGATATTTCCTTGTAATGTCTAACCCCAGCTTCTCCACGATCGCCTTTGGCATCAAATTGTGCGAAGCACCCGAATCGAACATAGCATTGTGCAAAACATATTCATGCAATCTCAAACTGATATAAAAGGGAGGAACATCACTATCAGAGGACTCACCATCCAATGTTGGTCCAAAAATCAATTCTGGCTGATCATCTTCAACGTTCATCGTGTCCAACATGGGATCAAAATTCAGAATTTTAGAGACTTGACCTCGGTAGCTGCTGTTTTTAATGATTTCAGTCAAAGGAATAGATATTTTTAATTTGGAAATTTCATTTTCCAAACTAAATGCTGAAACTTTGTTGACTTCTTTGACCGGAACCTCTCTCCTATCTTTGATTATAGCTTCCTGATTTGTCGCTTCTGCTGCTGATATCTTGCTAGTTGTGGGATTGATTGTCTCTTTTCCTTTCTTCGGTGGTATTGGTGAATCCATCTTTGGTGCTGTAGCTTCTTTTATTTTCAGAATTGGATTGATGGACACATAGCGGTTTCTCAATGAATACTGCTTCTATTGAGTGGACAAGGCATTCAAATATCCTCTTTGGTAATCATCTAAATCTGCATCATTAGCTAAGATAAAATCTTCATCTTGCTGGGCGCCTGAACTTTCTCCATACTCTTCTTCTTCAGTGATGTAAATGGGCAAATCATCAGGAGGAAATAAGTGGTTTTGGTCCCCTACTACATCAGCATCTTCATCTGAATCTTGACTCACAAAATTCTGCAAAAGAGGAGTCTTGATCGGTTGCTGGGCTGCCAGCTCTGGTACTCTTGGTTCACGCTGCTTAATTCTGAACTGAGGTTGTTGCTGGCCACGGTAATTTGGATTACAAATCTACGGTTCTGATTTGTCAAGGTTGAACCTTTTGAACATCTCACGAAGCCAAGGCAGTTCTGATGTAGATTCTTCCTTTATAGTCACTCTTTTCTCTGCCTTCAACTGAGCTCTCTTGTCATTCAGATTTGCCTCAACATTAATATCAATCTTTTGCATATCTTCTAAAGTAGGTGGATCTCTATCCCATAATGAATAAGCCATCTCTGGATCAAAGCCATCTGGGAATTTTAGAAGAGCTGATTTTCTAGATGGTCTTAAATCATTCGAAATAGCATTATAAACTGTATTGAACCTAATAATGTAGTCTTGGACAGACTCACCATGATTGCATTTGATATTATTGTACTCGGCATTGATCTGAAGTGGATCCTTCCTGAGTTCCCAACGATCTAGAAACTGCTTCTGAAGTTCAGCCAATGTAGGTCTACTTCCGGCTCCCAAGCCTCTGAACCATTTTCTTACCTCTCCTCCGAATGTTTGTACAAACAATCGCATAGTTACACCCTCTTCATCAATCTCATATAAATCATAAAAAATTGCCATTTTGTCTATGTGTTACTGAGCGGACACACTTTGAGGAGTGCCATCAAATAAAGGAATCTTACTCTGATAGTCTGTGGGCATATCATGCAATTGCTGAGGTAAAGCAAGAGGTGCGAAACGAGCAGCCATTTCTCTAGGTGGATTTACTCTAGGTGTTGTTGGTGGAGTGGGTGTAGTTGTTGTATGAGGAGTATGCAGAGGAGAAGTAATGTGGGATGAAGGAGGGGAATTGGCTGTCGATTTTGAATAAGTAACTATAGGCTGCACAGGAATGGTAGGAATGAAAGGTGGTTCAATAGGAATTCTAGAGGTAGATGTCGTGATGGTGGATCCAATGTTTGCAGATATAGCTTCTAAGAAATCAGCAAGATTGGCGGCTTGGATGTTCGTCTGAAGGTGCCTCAAGATAAAATTGTCAATTAATTTATTGTGCCTTTCAAATTCAAGAGCTGCAGCAAAGTCGGGATTTTGAACAATAGAATCAAGAGCGTTTTCAGACTTGGTTTTAAACAATCACAATTCAAACTTTTCGCCAAAAGAAAGTTCTTCAAGGCATTCAAAAGTTGCAGTACATGAATGAGATTTAACCAAGGGAGTCGTCGAGCTTTCTTGAAAGAGGATTTTTCGAATCAAATTTGGATTTTCATAAATAGGAGGTGGATTCGGATCTGGATTAGCTCTTATATGTCTTTTTGAAGCTAATGCGTTTATCAGAAGATCAAAAGAACTAAAATAATTCAGCCAAATCGTTTGCTAGACTCAATCATCCAAAGCTCTAGAACGAACAAAATTACTGGGGTGATTTGCAAATCAAGTTTCTACAAGCTAACCGGAGATCGACTGAAGCAGCATTTATCTACTCTCGCTTATGCATAGCATGAGCATTTCGAAAGCTACCTGGCGTGACTTCAGACTCCGTCTAAGACTTGTGAAACAAACTCATCCGCAAGAAAACCATTGAGATTTCTCCCCAGTATGGTCACCACTATGTTAGCGCTCAAATCTACCTTAGGCTGAAATAAGGTGAGACTCAAGGCCACATCAAACCACGCTCAGCCTCGTAGCTAGCCCTACGAGGACAGGAGAGGGCTCTCTCCGGGTCAAACTCGTCAAAAGATAATCAAAGAGGCTCAAGATGACCGAATTGATGATTAATTTTAGGCTAGGTATTAAGTACAAAGAGTTTAGAATTGATTTTTAAAGGTTTTGTTGAATTCAAGGGAAAGGAAAATTTGGGTGCGGGGATGAGGCACAGCTTTTGCATAGGTCTACTTGGGGCAATATAGGCAATTGTTTTGATGCTTTAAAGCAAGTGAGATGGGTAGATCAGACTGGTGAGGAGATAAGGAGAGCAAGGGGGTCTCAAGGATTCTCCTTAAACTGAGAAAACATAGAAAATTAAACAAATTTAAAGGCAGAGCATCGCAAGTTCATGGATTCTACCTTAACACTTCATTTTTTTAATTACAGAAGATTCAATAGAGAAAATGATACACATACACAACTTATAAGTACTTAGAGAAAAGCACCATCAACACATAAAGCAGCATGGATCCCAAATAGTGCTGCAAAACCCTCGTCTTTCCTTTGCCAAAAATGCAGATAAGATATGTAGAATATAGTGTCAAGCTATTCCCAAGAGTCCAACCCTGAAAATGACTAAGAAAATACATAATATAAGCAAGACAACTCATTCCCTTGCCTCTAGGGGTCGAGCTCATCATCCTAGGAGCTGTTTCAACCAATTCTAAACTAAGCACTATAATCTAGGCAGTCAAAACAACTTGCCTCTATAAGCTAGGAAACCAATTCATTCATTACATTTTTGCTATTTTATGAATGAATCATCTAGAATAGGTAAATAAGTGTCATAACAACATAAAGTTCCAATAATTACATAAGAAGGGTGAAAAATCCCATCACAAGTCAAAACTGGTCAAACTGCCTTGATTTGCTGAGCTGAGGACAAAAACTGTGCTAAAAAACCTTGTGCGTCGCGCGCTTGAGCCCTGTGCACCGCGCGCCTTTCCACCTAGTTTTGGGGCACTTCCCGGCATCCAAATTGAGCCCAGGTTGGCTAGTTGGAAAGCCCTGCATGTCTACTTTCTAACCCAATTGGAATTTTCCAATTTGGTCTCCATTTGACCCTCCAAAAGTGGATTCTCCCAAAAGTACTTCCTGCTGGTGCAAAAAGTGGCAGAAAGGTGATTTTCATGATGTTTTTGAGATTTTGATCACCCAAAACTTGATGAAATGCCTTGGCAATGGCTAAGAATGTGTATTTCATCATGAAAAATCCAAAAATATAAGCCACTTGTGATTTGGACCTCCCCATCTTATGGGTCGCACGCTGCGCGCGACGCATAGAGCCAAAAAACTTATTTCGCAAGACAAAAATTTTGAAACGACAAAATTTTCTCCAAATTTGCCCAAATTTGGAGTGAAGACACCCCATCATGTATCATGCTCAACTAATGAAGCTTCGGCCAAAACTCAAAGCGGATTAGGCCTTTTGTGGTTTTTTTACGCTTTGCTCAAACACCTCTTGAGGATCTTCATTCTCGCTTTGCAAACATGCATGCAAGCCCAATAGTGAGTCTTCATGTGGCAAAGCATGTCCTTGTCCCTGTTTTCCTTCGCCAACAACTTCTCCAAATGAGTGTTCACCTGGATGAGCATTGATTCCTGATCAATAGGTGTCAAATCATCGGGTCTCCTACGAGCCAATTCCCGGTCTTCCCGAATCTTCCGCAGCTCATAAAGTTCATGCTCATTTTCCAACTATTTGTTGCACTGCTCTAAGTAGTTGATCACCCATTTAGCCATCTGCAATTTCTTTTGCAGCGAATCATTCTCAGCCCTTTGCTCTCGAATGATCTCCTTGAGCTCTGAGTTGGGCAAAATAGCATCAACATCAATGATACCGATATCCTGAACTCCTGAAGGACCCTCATCAACCATGGGTCTCTTGCCCCTATCCTGAATTTTTACCTATGCTGCAGACGGAGGCGAGACACCTTTCACATGATGTGGAGATAATACTTGCTCTGCTGATGATGTCAACAAGACCCCTTCCACCCCGGGTGGAGATAGTACTCGTCGTGCGGCTGCAAATAAGGCCCTGGGGCCTTTCTAATATGTCACATATACCGGAGCATAAACATGCTCAGTCTCAGGAATGTCAAACTGTTGTGAAGGCCCTCCCTCATCATGAACTATCTTTGGAGGAGGCTGTAGTGTGGAAAAGAAATCATGGGAGATGAAATCCTCCCAAGCAATACCCTGCTGTGCCAACTGATGCATCACTATGATTTTGATCAATGCATAGTGATATATGCTCCTGTGCTGATGTGTCAGGGTCATCCTCTGTACTAAAGGTACCATCCTCTCAATGTTTCGGCACATGAAAAACAGAATGTTCATCATATGTACCTGTGTGAAATGCATCAAAAAACGGACATGGTACGCATAGAGACGTGAGAATCTGCCCTCACAGCTAAAATACTGAATGATGAGTTTTATCAATGGTGCAAACTCATCTTTCAGGTATCTGAAAGGAAAGGCTACGCTCAAGTGTCTGATATAGGCGGGTTTGATATATGGCTCATAGTAATACCTGTCCAGCATCTGGCGTTTACTCCATTCCTCCCCCACATTTGGTATCCCGGTGGCCTGAGTAATAGTGTCAGGTGACAAAGTGAAATCAACTCTAGCAAGGTTTACATGACCATCCTGTAGGTTGAGGACAAATAGATGGACCAATTCCCGCTGATGTTGAGTTTGTGAGATCATCTCACAATATTGGTAACATGCTTGGCGCCGAAAACAATCCATTGTAAGTGGGCAAGCTTGCAATTGAGCTAAAGAAGTAGGCTCCTCCCTAACATGTTGTCCACTTTTGCCACCTTTGTGATACCTCCGTGGTACATTAGGCACATTGACCTCCGGTGTAGAGTCACTATCATAATCCTGCTCATATACTGACTCGGTCTCTGACATGTTCTTTAACAACAAGGTAGCTGGAATATATATATATGTTGATATACAATTGTGTACAAAAATGACCATAGACCTTTTCTTTTCTCAAATGTTGTGACCAAGGGGACACAAATGACAAGGGAATTGTTAGGAAAAGGGAAGCATTAGGGAAATGGGAACAATGTAAATAAAATAAGGAAATTAGTGAAGGGAAGGGGTATAGAAATTTTGAAATGTTAGGGTTTTGGGATGAGGTAGGGATTACATGTTTGTAGTAGAAGGGAGGGATTAGGATTTTGAGGGAAGATAGTGTAGGGTTTTATGAGGATTTATTGGAAAAAATATTGGTGAAAAAGGAGATGGGAAACAAAGGGAATAGGAAAACCTTGGCAACAGTGACTTTTGAAAACCCTACAACAAACTTGGCACTTGAATCCTTACAGCAAATTGATGAACAAAGAGGGTTTATACACTTGGTTTTTCATGGCAAGTATAACATAATTTCTTTACATAAACCATCTAAAAACCAAGAACAAGCCGTGATGTAAGCCTACCTGTGATTTGATGCGTGAGGAGAGGTGATTTGAGTGGTTTCTGAGCAAATTTCAGGCATAAACTCCTATGTGCCGCGTGCCTCACCCAACGCATCGTGCACTCCTGATGCGCCGCGTGCGTTCAAATTTGCACTGGAAATTGTCCACTGGTGCGCTGCGCGCCACTGATGTGCCACACTCCTATCTTGATGTGCCGCACACCCTAGAACTGACCCAAACTACTCACGAACTTGCAAAATTGCATCGCCTTTAAACGATGCTCTTGGCTCTCAAAATGTGGAATGGGTTGCAAATGAGAAGAAATGACTTGATATAGCCTCCCTTTTAATTTTTGCTTAATGAAAACCCATTTTTCTTATGTTTGGTTGTTGAAACTTTTTCAAAATTAATAGGCTCTGACCTTTATGGTTTCATTCTTAAAATAGTTTGAAATGATAATTACCTGTGATAATTTTTTGCAGGGATAGCTCTAATATGCTTTGGCAAAGGAGACCAAGGCTGCACTTGAACAATTGAAGAACTGAAAATTTTGACAATTTTTACAAAAATGAGGTGGCGAATTATCTTCAAAACTGAGTTTTGAAGAGAAGTCCTAATTCTGCTATACAATGATGAAAATTATTGAAGTGATGATTTATCGAAGACATCCCTCTGGCCCGCTGGTCTTCTAAGACTTTTCAAGACAAAATTGACTCAACCCTAGACCTACGACCTAAAAATTTAAAACATGATTGCAAATGATCTTTGAAGATTTATTTTAATGAATAGACCTGAACCAGTAGTGCCAAGCACGAGGGGAATGAGTGACACAAACCACTCCATCATAATTATGGCATGCCTAACGAAATGCAACTGATGAAAAGTAGTGGGACACTTAAAACATGAAATGCAAAAAAGAGCTTTGATCTCTGATGGAGGGATAACTAGACCGACTCTAACATGGTCATCATTGTTCTAGTTTTTAGTTTATTTTACTTGCTCAGTTGTATACACATATAGTCATTTGTAATTATTTATAGTCATGGGTTACATCGAAACTGATCTTATTTTATAATAATATATATGTTTACATGCTACAATTAGTAATTTTGTTATTATACTTCTAGTAATTTATTTCACAACTGGTTTGGAATTTAATCAAGTGGGACTTCCTCTGGTGTTCTAGTCATGAAAGTTAGAAGCCAAGACTATTTGGGCTTCTGTTATTTAGTTGGGTTGAAACTAACCTACTTCACTAGTTATTTTATGTAGTGAATTATAGTTATCACACACTTAATGCATATATTTATCATAATAAATATTTACTCGCATGTATAAGACCAAAAAATGTCATATAGGTATCAAGTAAAAAACTATCGTTATTCAATAGCCTAATGTAGCCACAAAATCACTCAAATCAGTGAATACTATGCAGAAAGTTCAAACCCTACCGATTTTTTAGAGACTTCAATCAATCTCTCATAACAAGATTCTATACAAAATTTCCATTCATTATTCCTATATATGGAGTATCAAATACATGAACCTCTTCCATTTTGAAAGAAAATTTAATAATACAAAGTACTTATCTGTTAGTATAGGTTGCCATGATACAAAGTACTTTTCTATTAATATAGGATCCCTGGAAAATCCGTGAGGAGAAAGACCACTCCTTTCAACTGTTGATATTGGAAATTATGTCCAATTCTCCCTCGAGCTATTTTGTCACTACTAGAACAATTTCTTGATAGTGACCTCATAAGAATTTTCCAAAGGCATAAATATTATACAATTCCAACCCAAGAACTCAAAGACTCACAAGTTTGACTTAGGGACTCCACTGGCCCTATCCATCTCAAGAATGTTGTAACTAGAAGTGTCCCGCCTTCCCTTAATAATGTTTGGTTCAAAGGATTAATATTATTTCTCTCCCCTTTTAACTTACTCAGGTTCCTCTCGTACCCTCTTGACTTCATTTCCCAACTTAGATGATTTATCTCTAGAGAAAGGGAGTAATTTCCTTTTAACTATCTGGTATGTGAAAAAAAAATTATTTAGTGTCCTTTCCCCGTAAATTCCATAGTTGGCCTTACTCAAATTTTAAATAAAATAAAAGTAAACTTTAAACATTTATACTTTTTCCACCAGGCTTCCACACTACCCACAGTTTACTAAGTCAGTGCATCAAAAGTAAATTTGATCTATTTTTGTATGATTAGTTTTGTTGTGCTAATAACAATTACAGATTTATAAATATGTGCTTGCTTATTTATCCTTGTGTTGAGGCTTCATTAGTGATTTGTGCATATAATTATGTAAATTTCCTTAAGTTTAAAATGACATTCATGAGTAAAATAACTTCAAAAACAATTACTGAACAATAAACATGTATAGTGCAACAAACCGTCAAAAAGACACATTAACATACTATTTTGATGAAGGAGTTCATCCCTCCTAGGCTACATCTCCTTGGTCCAACTTCCATATCTTGAGCCTCTGTATTAACTCAATGTGGCAAAAATGTTGTTTACAAAGCTCTATGGCTCCTGATACCTACACCAATATGTTCAGAATGTCCAAATTAGCTAAGAAAACCTCTTTCTGAACTCAATTTTGTCGAAAATTACTGAAGATATGCTTCATTCAATGTTTCCCTAGTAAAATCCACTAAAACTAGGGAAGACTCCATTTAGCACCACCGAAATTATTTTGCCTCCAAAACTATTGCCAACCTTGAAAATGGATTAATTAATTTAAAACCGGATTAGTGGCGCTAAGCATGCTTATCCGTTAGTGCCAACCCATGGTATAATTTGAGTGGTTGCATGGTGAGGGTGCTAGCCTGTAAGGCTGGCTCTCTCCACTCCACCATCAACACCACTATCGGCATAAATAAAGTTTCATGGTCACCATTTAACAAGTCCGTCAGTGGTCCAATGGTATGCAATGGACTTTGGGTGGGGAGGTCACGGGTTCGACCCACCCTCTGCCCATCCCTAAATACATTTTGTTATGCAAATATATATATATATATATATATAATATATATATATATAATATATATATACGATTTCCACATAATATTCATCTTGAACTCACAATTTCATCTTGGAGGACATTGAGAAATTTCACCTCCACACTACCAAACTACCAAATGTTCAAGTGACACTTGTCACAGCCTCATTGGGAAAAAACTGAAAAATATTCCCATCATCCTGACTGTACTGCCATGTCATCATTCTGTCCTATTATGAAATTTTTTTCATTGTTTAAGAAAATGAACAACAGGCCTTTTCCATTCATCCAGACTCAACTTTCAGTGAAACAAATTGTGTTACAATCATCTTGATGAGACAGACATAGTTGTATAGGTTTCAGGCCAATCTAAGAACTTTGATTTTTAATACAAATAATAAGCACCTGATCATTCCTCCCCGCTAGAAGCCTTTTGGACCCCAAAAGATACTATCAATTGTTTAGAAAGTGAGGGTATAACTCCCTCACCTTCTTGGTCTGCAACTATTTGGCTTGAGAAGGCTTTTGTCCCTTGAGTCCCACTCTAAGGTATTCAACATCCCCTCTCTTTGAAGTCCTGGTTCTTTTGTCAAGTATGAGATCTTGCTGAAGCTCATTTAGATATTCTAGTAAGAAATCATCTATTGATGGAAGCTGGACATGCTTTCCTTATTAGCAATCAAAGGAGGCTCAAAAAATCTCAAATTCTTGACATTAACAACAGAGTATATTTGCATATAAGGAGGCAAATCAAGCTTAAATGCATTGTTTCCAGAATTTTGAAAGGACCATAACATATTGGTTTAAGATTTTTACCTTCCCCTTGAAGTCTCTCTTTGCTAATATATAACCAAACTTCATCGTGAACTTGAAATTTTTTATCAACCAGGTGTTTATCATGCCTTGCCTTGTAGCTGCTTTGACTTTTCTCAACCTGTTCTTGCATTATATGATGTATCAACTGAATTTTCTCTATGAAATTTCTTGCCTTATTGATGTCACTGTGACCATCGATGGCAACATCTTTCTCAAATATGAAGTCCAATGGTGACCTTGGAAGGTACCCATAACATGCCTCAAATGGCGATGTGTTTGTGGAAGAATGTTTTTCCTTGTCGTATGCATGTTGTATGTAGTGCAATTGTTCATCCTACAACTTAGGATATTTGCTGCAATATGTTCTATTTACCACCTCAATCTTTCCATCTATTTGTGGATGAAAGGTTATACTTTTCTTCAACTTTGTGTCCATCATGTCCCACAAATTTGACCAAAAGTTCCCAACAAATTGAGAATCTCAATCACTTACAATAGAAGTAGGAAGACCAAAATGAACCCAAATGTTTTGGAAGAAAGATGAGATTTTTTTTCAACCGTAATTTTATTTTTACATGGTGTAGTATGCACATCTTGTTGAACCTCTCTACAACTACATATGAGTAATCATGACCTTTCCTTGGCAATGGAAGACCTCCTACGAAATCCATTGAGATACTCTCCCATGAACATGAAGGTACTGAAAGTGGAGTGTATAAACCAAGTTTCCTATTGCTAGGCTTAATTGTAGCACATAAATAACATCCTCTTATGAAATGAGAAAGATTATCCAACATGCATGGCCAATAACAATACCTTTAAAGATTCATTACTGTCTTACCTACACCAAAGTGTCTAGTAATCATTGAAGTATGTGCCTCCCTTATGGTACCATTTCTTTCTTCCTATGGAATACACAACTTGCCCAAGTGATACAACAAACACTACAAGAAAAGAAGACATTGGTGAGGGGCAAAAAATGTCACCATAAGCTCATTGGTGACAGTTAAAAGAGGCTTCGTCATCAAAAATTGAACGTCACCAAAAGTGGCGTTGCCAAAAGTATAGGGGTTGTAGTGACATTCAAATTCCATCACCAATAATGATTTATAATGATGGATAGTGACCATCACCATTTCATATGAGTAATGGTGATGGACCATAGCCTCCGTCGCCAAAAATTGAATGTCACCAAAGGTGGTGTTACTAAATGTATAGGTGTTGTAGTGACATTCAAAGCCCGTCACCAATAATGATTTGTAATGACAAATAACGACCATCACCATTTCATATGAGCAATGGTGATGGACCATAACCTCCATCACAGAAACTGAACATCACCAAATGTGGTGTCACCAAAAGTATAGGTGTTATGGTGACATTAAAGGTCCATCACAAATATTGATTATAATGACGGATTTTGACCGTCACCATTTCATATGAACAACAATGATTTATTGTGATGGATCTTTCATAGCTCTAACTATTGGTGCATATATATGGTGACATTCATTGACCCTCTACAAAGGCTACATTTCCATAAGTATAGGTGTTGTGGTGACATTCAGGGTCTGTCACGAATAATGACTATAATAACGGACATCGACCGTCACCATTTCATATCAACAATAACGATTTATGGTTACATACCTTTGAGGTTCGTCGCTATTGATGAATATATATGGTGATGTTCATTGATCGTCACCATTTCATATTTTGGTGATGGTTGAAAAATGTCACCAAATCTCACTGGTGATGGTAAAAATATCATTCCATATGGATCATGTTAGGGCACAATGGAATCGAACCACCAACCTCTTGCTTGTAAAGCATGTGCTATTCCATTGAGCTGGCACCCTTTAAAGAATTAGACTTTTAAAATTAGACCTTGAAACTTCATAAACTGTAAATTCTACAACTTTTAATAGATTAAAGTCTCGATAACATTTTACTAAACAAGCAAAGCAACATCAAAGTTGTAGGTCTCTACCTAATGGTTATGGAAGTTATGAAAAATGTGTGGAGGGAAAAATAATTTTGTATAAGAGAATCAATATGTTTAGTTGAATACTCAATTAGAAGTGAAAGTATGAAGACATTTATAATCTATAAATGACCTATAACTAGAAAATGAACCAAATATTCCAAAGGAAACGTCATAAGTTGATAGCATATGGAAGAAGAACATTGATGAAGACATATGCAATATGTTATAGGTTGAGTGAAAGAAAAATCTCAACGCTGTTGTTGTTTAGTGTTTAGATATCTAAATGATATCTAAACTTCTGTGCAAATGTAACATGGATCTCTAGAAACCATGAACGACATATGATAATATATATATATATACCCTTTACATAAACCAACATGCAATTCGGAATTTCACAAGTTCACACTCAAAACATGACAACGACCAACAAATAAAAGAAGTTGACTTGGATAGAAAGCAATAGATTCACCTTCATTCTTGAGCTGCTTCTATTTATTTGAATTTGAATCATGACATTCTTTATCTGACAAGGAATCAAAATCATCACTAGTATTAAATTCATCCAACACATACTTTGGATATCCCACTAACATCTACGTTTTTGTTGCCATGCCTGAAAACCATGGAGTTTCATGTTGATAGTAGAATAAGATGTGTGCATGCTTCTCAAGAACACATTCCTTATTAACCATTGTTAACTGACAAAAACCAAAAAGACAACACAATATGAGTGTACACAAAATCCCCTACTGAAATATAATCATCACTTAGCAAAGCAATCTAAAAGATGTTCTTAATGAATAAACTTTGTATTTGGAAATATTGTTTCTTTAGATTTAAAAAATACTATGTTGTACGACACTTCTGTCTATTTATCCAGGCAATTATATCATAACATATGTCATAAGTAGCAAGGTACAGTACCTAAAGTAAAAAGATAAATTTGCTCAAGAAAATAGATTTACAAAAGAGATTTGAAAACTATAAGTTTGTCATCAAATCTTTACTTAATTTAACAACAAACTAGTTGGAGTTTGAAAATCAAAATCATTCATAGGAAATGAATAGGACAATGGCCAAATTCATTATTCATACAAATAAAGCTAGAGTCACTGTTTCCATTGCAGATAACTAAAATTTGGGTAGTGGTCTAACAATTAGAACTTATTTTCTAGGAATAGTCATCAATACCATCATCTTTTTCCACGATCTGTTGTGTCTCTAGATCCAGATCAGATAGCTTGTCATTCTCAAGTTCTACCTTTCAAGTACTCATTTCTGGCTCACCCTTTAAAACACAATACTACCACTCCATTTTATTTTGTTTTGTCAAGAGAATTGGTAGGACTTTCCCATCCTCTATTTTACGTAATCAATAATCATCCATCAATGATATAAAGAATAACAAATACACAACAAAGGCCAAATATATTCTTGTTGTATACCATGTTCTAGGACTCAACTAACCTGACTAGTGTAAAGAGATCACCTTGAAAAAATAACATCCACGTGGAATTTATAAAAAAAAAAAAAAATCAAGCTCCAAGTAAACCAATCAAAATATGAACATCCTTTTAATCAATAAAATCTCTGACCTAAAATAAAAATGACCTAGAATTGAATGTTATATCAACCATGTCAAGTAACTAACATTGGGTGAGAAATACAATCCATGCATATTGGATTAGTGAAATAATTGATCTGGTAAAGCTCAAAAATAGATGACTTAGAGCTAAGAAACACAAATAAATGACTTATAACTATGACATGAGGTTGCCCTTTCAACCCTGTCATCAAATAACTCTTCTTTATGTCACTTACCGTTAAAATTTTTTTGATACCAAGTGGAAGTGGTATTGTGACATTAACCTCTGATAGTCTATTTTGATGACTACTTCTCAAGATCCGCTCCATTACCAACATTTAGTGCTAGATAAGATACATGCAAATACCATCAACATGAAAATCAAATCTACATCCTTGTAAAAAAATGGGAGGAGAAAAATATCAACAAATTGAAACAGATTATAGGATACCTCATTCGTGCAACATGATTATCTTGTCATGAACAATAAAAAATAAATAAGGAGAAATGTAATTTTTGCCACATTTTGACAATGAATTCTTTTGCATATTCTATGAACAATTGATGAAAAAAGTCAGCTAAAGATTGTTAGCATCAGGATTATAGTAAAACATAAAGGAACCACTCCAACACATATATAATCCTAAACATAAGTATAAATACATATAAGTATTTATTGAGGAAATTGTATTTTGTGAAAAATATGGAAGTCAAATATTTGAAATAACATAATTTATGGTACCATTGCCTTATGAAGTCCATTGATTCGAGTGGTTATAGAGTCCATCCATGAATTTATTCAAAGTTCAAAGTTCAAACAATTAACATGTAGCCTAAAAAAATTCAAATTTGAAAAGGAGATAACCCAAAGATGTAAAGTATATATCTCACATTTATATATCCTAATTTCCAAACATTGAAATGACATTTTTTAGCATACTATTGTGAATTTAGCCAAAAATGCTAGAAAAAATATTGATGGTTATTTTGCTAATATAGAAGTTTTATACATGCATTTATTTAAACAATTAGCTTGCAATGTCAAACATATCTAAGGATGCACACAATACATTGCATCTTTCGTGCCGATGTTTGAATTTGAGACAACGAAGTCCAACATTAACGGTTTGCCTACAATATGAAGTAGCAGAATAGCTCAACAATAGCACTGTAGGTATGTGTTATGAATATATGTATTGCAGGCCAATAAGAGTATGGTTGGAACATTCATGTCCAACCCTTCCAATTTTCCCTATAATTTTCACTGGTCTAATAGGTGAAAAATAGAACTGTAGGTGTGCATTCTGTATCACTTTCCTAAATCCAACACCTTTAGCATAAAAATTTCAAAGAATATGTCCAAACCTAGTAGGTAATTTGCAAAAGGAAAGAGTTGGCTTGATTGTTTCTGGAGAAGACTAGATTCTTACATTGTTCAATGTAAATTCATGACACTTTTCCAAGATTATATGGAACAAAAAGGAACCAAGCTAGAAGGTTATTTAAAGAATCCTTACTTAGCTAGGGTAAAATGTTAGACCTTTTTTGTTAGAAAGCATAAATGTAAAAACTTTAAGAAATTCAGTGAAGGGACTGTAGAAATATTATTATCAAACCACTAACGTAAACAAAGCTAAGAAATATTGCTTTGTAGAAGAGATATTCATGTTCAAATTAACAAGAAAGTGACCTTTTAGCATAGTTAATGCACTAGTGCTCATGTTGTAGTGTCCCAGGGCATGCTAGGGACTACAGGGAATTCACATGTACAGCTAGAGAAGAGGTGGGGAGACATTGAGCTATAGTGAGGAGGACTACAAGCAATGAAGGGCAGATACTTGAGGTACCCATCTTCTTGGATTATATCTTCCTACGGGAGCCCCAAAGGGAGAGTAGTAGGACTGGCAGATGTGGGTAGAGATGGGTGCAGATGAAGCAGTAGAGAGTGCTACATTGCAGGAGTCCCCGTGTAGCATGAGGCTAGTAGGATACAATGGTGCGAGCCCCAGTTGTAGTCACAAAGGATCCCTATTTGTAGTCATGAAGGGAGACCTAGACGCAATCTTGAAGGAGCTCTAGTCACAGTCGAAAAGGAAGCACTAGCTATAGTAAAAGGTAGCCCTAACCGCAATCAAAAGGAGGCTTAGCCACAACAAGAGAGGGGCCTGAGATGCACTCTAGAGAGAGGCCTAAGATGCAGTCAAGAGAGGCATAAAGACACAGTCAAGAGAGGCCAGATACACAGCAAAAGGAAGGCTCTTATCCATAGCAAAGGAGGCCTTAATCCTTAGCAAGAGGGAGGCCCTTATCAGCCATCAAGAAGAAGCATATAGCCATAGTCAAGGAAGGTCTAAAGCAGCACTCAGAGAGGCCCTAGATGCAGTCAAAGGGAGGCCCTAGCCACTGCAAGAAGGATCCATAAGATAGCAAGAAAAAAGCATTAGAAGCAACGTGGAAATCTTATGTTTTGTTGTAGGTACAACATGTGAAAGAGAGGTTGTTTTGAGTGTTGTTCATGGGTGCTCTTGTAGGGAGAAGGGCAGAAGTTTGAAGTTTAAGATCACAGTAAGAAGAGGAATTCAACGTGGGTTAAATAGGGCTATTCTGTAGCTATTCCTAGATGAATCAAGGGTTGAAAAGAGGCTAAGTATCTTGCTTGAAGCTGCAACTAAAGGATGAAACTCAACTAAAGGATGACTTAGTTTAATAAAGTTCATGATAGCATTCTACAATCATATACTTATGAGAAAATCCAACTCTTATTATTGGGACATATCTTAGTGTCTTGATAGGTGGGATACAGAGGACAAATACAATCTCCCTTTCTCCATTGCATTCCTCCCACCTTGAAAATCAAAAGGGGACACAATGAATTTCATATACACATACTTAATAGATATATATTCCCAATCTCTTGCCATCTACTAGTTGTACCTGCTTGAGCTAGGCTCAAGCAGTTAGTCAATCCAGAGCATGCATATCCCTACTTATTCTCCACATGCCTTTGGGTGGATCTATCTGTCCCTGTAGTGCCAGTAAAAGGGCTTGGGTATGGTAAGGGCTGCTAGCTAGTTTTTTGAACCTTTGTATTTACATCTATTTTTGCCTAGCCTTACCCTACTCTCATCTCTATGTATTCTCAAATTAAACCAACTACACAATCAGAAACTTTGTTCTTGTGTGGTATCTGAAAATAATTTTCAAACATAAAATTACAACATACTATCACAAAAACACTAATCATGGTTTAATGGATCAAACTTGTCATCTTACATTAACAATTTCCTTTTACGTGATGTCAGACTTCTACCCAAGCCTTGGAACCATGCCTAAAGGGGTGTACTACATGACTGGGGGTTTGCACTGCCAGTAAACTTAATTATAACTAATTATGAGAAAAAGATAGCAATGTTTATATATGATATTTCTTAAATTAAAGATTAGCTTCCTGTATCAATTACAGTGCACTGATAGAGACATAGATAGTTTCCAACAAAAAGCACCCAAAAAAGCAGCAAAAGTCATAGGAGACACTTATTTCGCTTCTTTGATTTTGGTCTTTGAAGACCTCCACCACCATCATCACTTCCACATTCATCCTCCTGAACCTCAAGAGTTGCAGGTACCACTCTGCCCATGTTTCTTGAAATATCTCTGGTAGGAGTCTCTACAGCCTTCTCAAAACAAGTAATCATAAGTGGATTGGTTTTGTGAGGCATCAACTCCTTACCACTTTCAACAACTTCCATCATCAAATTCCAGTATTTAAAATCAAACCAAAAAACAAATTTGCTGTAAGAAGCTTCTCCAAAATCCATTACTGTAGCGCTGGGAGCATTTTTGAGGACAACAAAATGTTTTCCATTTTCATTGACATTTATTTCAACTCTACCATCCTTTACTAGAAATGATAACGCAAAGATGTTTTCTACTGTCTGGGAAAATGATATTCTATTTATAACCAAATTCTCTAATCTAGCTTGCTTTTGTTTCGCAAAATGTTAAATATGCTTGCCATATTCTTGTCTATTTCTGATTTTTCATCTTTCGGGGACTCTTTCACTACTTCAGGTCGAGTTCTTTCTATCAACTTAGCCTATTTTCTCTGTACTATAGCTTTCCTTTGCTTGGGATCATTATCCATTGGTCCAAGCATAGTGAAAATTCCTACCACATGCTGGAAAATAGAAGCAGCTAAAAGCCCAATATTTCTCCATGATATTTGGGTTTGATCATCATTTCCCTCCAAAGACTTGCTTCCATATGCCTGGTCACTATAGTTTATTAGAATATCACTACTAATAAAATAAACTAGAGTATCACCATCATTGTTTTGTGATTTGTTAACAGTAGCAAGGAGTGTGGATGTAAGATCAAAGAGTCTATCAACATCTATAACTTGCTCATGAGGTCTCTAAACAAAATTGTGCAAGCTTTCCACTTTGCTAATTATAGCCTCAAATTTTCCATATTCTACTTTTAAAAAATTTTCTCTCTCCTTAGCAATCAAAGTCTTGAGGGGATGATAATGGTACCTTAATATACAGTGTTGCACCATACTCTAATTATTACCACTGCATGTAGTAGCATCTTCTTTCTCTCTCAGGGACTTATTGTGGCCATGTTGTGATCCTTTCACCCCACGAGAGGAATCTTCCAGTGTCTGACTCAATGTTTCTTCATATTTAACTCTAGCTTGGGTACCAAGCCTTCTACCCATCGTTTCTATCACTTGCTTTTGGAGTTGATAGAAATGAAAATATTCAACCAAAGTTGGAAGGAAGAGCTTGAAATTGAGATTTCTAAGTGAAGAACTACTATGAAATGGAAAGAGTGCGAGAAAAGATTTTTGTGTTGCATTGAAATGAGGCAGGGCAGGGAGTTGTGATTTCCCCTACCCTGAGAAGTATACCTTGTAATAGAAGAGGGATGAAGACCCACAACAGTGAATATAAAGTCCCAAGACATACGCATTGTTGAATGAAATGCATAGGTGTAGTATGCCAATTAAGCATGAGGATTAGGAGAAGTGACACATGTGGGAGAGTGGCGATATAATTGAATAATTGTTTACATTGAGGAAGGACACCATTTGAATATGGTAAGAATGTCAATTCTAACATGGAGAGTTTCCAACACCACTTTCTCATCTACATGAGGGAGTTTATAATTTGTATATCTTTGTGTGAGTCCCATGGTGATTATATTAGTGTGAGGATCCACTGTTTCATGATCCATATGTTGGAAGCTTTGCGGAACTTGAGATTTATAAGGAAATCTCTTTAATTATCCAAAACATCTCAGAAATTTATTTGAAAACCTATTGTCTTGCAACAATGTTTATTGATGATAAATTGCTTGCTAATGTACACATGCATAGAAGAGTGTGACTGATGGCATGGATACTCAGCCTTTCGGGTTGAAATGACCACCTCTAAAGATAGTGTTTGAAATATCCTTTGAGCCTTTCTTTGAGATGGCATCCAAGGAGTTGGAGTGAAGACATCAAGGAACTCTATATTTTGACATATTCCAGCTGAATCGTCAATCATAGAAGAGAAACTAAAACTAGGGGTAATATAAGTAATAGCCCCAGTGTATTGGAAATCCAGGCTTTTAAAGGAATATTTCCGCATTTAATAATTGGATGGGGATGAATATTTATGTTACACTATGTGTTGTTATTGATATGTTTGGACGTTTTGGGTGAACACTTGGCCCATCTTCAAGAACATCCAATAACGTTCAAGTCCAAGACAAATTGGAAGAGATCATTTATCAAATTAGTTGTCCAACTATGGAAGAAAATCAAGTTGTGGAAGAGATAAATCATAGTACTATCAAAGAATATTGTGGACCATGTTAGAAAATGGATCAAAAAGGTTTTCAGAATGTCTACTAAAATTTGACATTTAGCATTGTCTTAACATTTTCTTATCAACTTTCCTGGAGGAAAAAAGTGACAGGAGAAACTTGCACAATAATGGCGGCCACCAGAATGACAAACACAATGAATAACAAAATGGAATCTATTGCTATGATGACACATGGGAAGATACTTATTACTCTCAACGTGGTTGTACAAGAAAACTAGTTTTTGCCTTTGAGTATAGTTGATGTATCGTAATGTAGCAGTTGTTTCCCTGCTGTAATAAAACAAATATATATCCATCTCAAGGTGAAAGAATAACACCAATATACCTTCGAATGATATGGGCTATGTGTTGTGCTCAACAGCTAGGAAAGTCTCTATCGCTCATAGTGCGATGAAGCGATGGGTTCTGATTTCTGTGCCTGTGCTCTCAAAGTATATCAATACAAGTGATGAAAAAAACATAAGTTCAATTCCATGGAACATATCTTATTTTCATTACTTGTCCAAGATAAATCCACGACCATAGTTGAGAAATGTAATCAAAAGAAAATAGATATGTAGTTTATTTAAACAAATGTGGCATGAGCAGAAAACACATGCACCAAATTACAAAATGTGAAAGTCAAAGTTCTGTATAAAAGTTTTAAATTAAAAAAATTTCAACAGTTCCCAAAAAGTTCAACAAATGCAACTACTGAGCACTCACCCAATGGCCATTCGAGAAGGGTTGAAGCAATCCATCAATATGAAGAGATGTATAAAAGAAAATAGGGACTTTGAAGAAGGGATCCCTGATTTTTCATACCCAAATGTTGCTCGATTATTGAGCAAGGGCTTGACGAGTTAGTGAGGGTTTCCCTTTTGTTTTTGTTTCAATATATTTTCATGCTTAGATTTTTGCTAATATGATGTCATTAGTGGACCTTAATATATGGCATTGCACCATACTCTAATTGTTACCACTACATGTGATAGCATCTTCGTTCTCTCTCGGGGGCTTACTGTGGCCTTGCTGTAATCCTTTTACCCCACAAGAAGAATCTTGCAGTGTCTGACTCAATGTTTCTTTCTATTTAACTCTATCTTAGGTACCAAGCTTTCTACCTATCACTTCTATCACCTGCTTTTGGAGTTGAGAGCAATACAGAAATTCAACCAAAGCTAGAAGGAAGGGCTTGAAATCTATGTTCCTAGAATTCAGAAAGGGGAAATGAAATGAGAAACGACAACGAGACGAGAAATAGAGTTTGGAGATTTCACATTCAAGAAACAAGGAGAGAGAAAAAAAAGACAAATATGAAACATACAACCAAGCATTTGTTTCACATTCAAGAAACGAGGAGAGAGAAAAAAAAGAAAAATATGAAACATAAAACCATGCATTCATCATTAACATTCTCGAATACTATGGTTCATAGGTAGTTTCTCATAGGCTTTAGCTTCTCACATTGGTCATTCCTTAATACTTATAGTGATCAACAAAGATTCCATTTCTCACATAGGCCATTCTTGAATACCCATGTTTGATCCTCAAGGCTGGCAAATACAATAGTGGAGAAACACTTGGTACCAAATTCAAGTTTGATTTAGCCTTTGCATTTTCCAGATGAGTACATGATCCCACATACATTGTATATATTCTTGGATGTGACATGAGTGAACCTCAAATTTGGGATCTATTGTATCATTTTCCACATAGTTATTGGGTTATTGTTTTCATGGTTGGGTAGCAAGATGGTGGATATTGAGTTGATCTCCATTGGATATAGAGCCAAAATAGAGGGTTGTCTCGAACTATTGCCACTTGCAGAACCATAAATACTAAAACATGTGTGTGAAGACAAAATCTAAAGATAAAACTTTCATTAATTTATCTTTAATCCATTATAATAGAAAACTAATCTTTATAATAATAAAAATAGTATATTTTTTTTTTTGTAAGATGGGGCGGGACTCTCTGATTTACATGTCCATTAAGTACCCCTCAACGGGGGAAGGGTAGCCCAAGATTTGAACCCAAGACTTCTGGTTCGGTGAGACTTAATTTCCACGGCCCTTGCCACTTGAGCTACCCCATGTGGACAATAAAAATAGTATATTTTAAAAGTATAGTTGAACTAGATATTAAATTGCTAGTTTGTGAGAAAAAAAAATTAACTGAATTATTTAACTACTAATTTATAAATATATATATAAATATCTATACACATTACTAATTTATAAAAGAGATTTGATCCCTTTAGGTTGTTGGTATATCCAAATTAAGATGGATCTAGGCTAGTATATATTACTTACCATAATTATTGTTAAAGTGTATAATGGCTATCTCATATTTGTATTTTCACTGATTAAATGATTATTATATGTAGTCATGTTTTATATTAATTATTTTAATGCATCATATATATGGTTTTGTATAGTAATTTTTTTATTTTTTTATGTTAAATTTAGATATTCTTTCTTAATATTAGTTATTTTTTTATTAATTTTCATTTTATTGTTGAATCCATTAAAATTTGTTATGTGAGTCAATGTTTCTAATTAACAAGTGTGGTTGATCAATATAAATGAGTGAAATAAATTATTAAATTGTGATTTTTTTTAATTTCTACTTAGTTAAATATTATATATAAATATCACTTGTGGTTATAACATACCAAACCATTTATTTTTAGTTGTTAAATATGATTATGTTAAAATAACTTTAAAAAAATGTTATCACCAATGGTTAGAACTTACCAAACCATTCTTTTTTAGTCCCTAGATTTGTTTATGTTAAAATAACTTTTGAAAACTTAAAATTCTTCGGTGCATAATTTTTTCTTGCCCATGGTACTCCTAACCCATGATTTTTATCCATGGTATTTTTCTGTGATGTAGCCTATTCAAAGGCTAATAACTAAAGCAACCTAGATCCATTTTAACAATGGATCAAGCATTGAGAGGATCAAATCTCTTCACTTAAAGAGGTTTGTAGCTAGAGAGAGAGAGAGAGAGAGAGAGAGAGTGCTCCTATTTGTTTTGTATTTAAAATTTATTAATTGATTGATTTCTATTTTGTATTTTGATTTTTGAGACTTGTTTATTTTTATAAATTTACAGTTATTTCTATCACTATTTTTATGTAATTATGAAACTTTCCATATTTATCATAGTTGAAATTATGCTTGTATTATGGACATATGAATCAATGGATTGTTTCTCTTAAGCTTTATTATTGCAAATTATCTAACATAATCTCTCTTATCACCCATGAAAAAGTATTTATGGGATAAAAATATTAATGTGATGGATAATAGATAATTATTATTTTTTTATATCTTAAATTAATGTCTTTGGTTGATGATATTTAATACTATAGATAGTCTAATAGTTGAAAAAAGTTTCTATAGAATGGTTTTATCAAAATCCTTTTCCAATCATTTGAGAGGTTATAAACCAAACCAATGGCAAAAAAAATATTGTGTCCTGATGTTTATATAAAAGAATTAATTAACTAGAAAAATTAACTAAATTATTTATTAACTATATTTATAAAAAATTATATACAAATTATATATATAAAAATTACGAATTTAAATATATATATAATAAAACCTTATACATTAAATTTTCCAATTATATAAAAATAAACATTTTAAATATTAGATACAATCACTAAATCCACTATTAAATAAAAGCAACACAAAATAACAAAAAAAAAATTGTAAAAACTTAACCATACACTGCTACACATCAATGACTACAATTAAAAAAATAACATAACTTTAACTAATAAAATCCCTAAATAGTCAAAGCACTATTGCAAGGTGTTGTCACTAGGGAGAACACCCAACCTATTTGCAACAAACCTGTTCAGTTAGCATCTAAGCTATGTATGGTTGACTTCTAACCATAGACTATGAAAATGCCTTCAAAAACTATCCAGAAAACCAATGCTTTTTATTATTAATGTCAGAAAGAGATCCATATTGCAAATGAACCATATTAACTTTTTCCATAAAGCAGTTTTAAGAAACGAACCGTTTTTGGAAAACCGAGTTTCTTGCATTAAAAAACAAAAACTACTGTATAAAACACCATTTTCCATGCCGTTCCTTTTTTTATATGCTTTTTTTTCAAAAAAGAAGACTTTCGTTTCGTTTTTGGAGCTTGAAATTGAGAGACTTACCCTAAGAAGTCTACGTTGTTGTTTTTTCTGTTATTTTCTTGGTGTGGTATACTACCAAACTACTATTTTTGTAATTTTTGTAATTTTTGGTGTGGTGTACTACCAAACTACTATAAGGGTTCAACATATATTTAATACAAATTTCATTTCCAATATAGTAATTGTGGGGCTAGTTCATTTGAAGCTAAATTCTTAAAAAACAGAACCCAAATAACCTAATTTCAGGTGAAAAAGTTGGTAGATTGTTTGAAGAAATTGAAATCGAGGAAGGAATTAAAGGAGAGAAAGGGTACCCGTGCAAGCATTTTCTTGGGCTCTTGAAAGAAGACCAAGGCTTCTCATCCTTCCATCATGGTCCAAATTTTCCCACCGAAAATAGATCCATGTTTTGTAAGAAAGCCCTTCAAGAGATCCTCCTCAATCTTATTTCTTAACGCATCCAAATTCAACCATGAAACAATAACTGCCAGTGAATTACTGCAACATTTCATGTGAAAATATTAAACAAATTCGCAAATCAATTCTAAGAATGGCCATAGATCTAGAAACCCTAAACATTGATGCAACATCTCATGTGAAAATGTAAAACAAATTTGCAAATCAATTCTAAGAATGGCCATAGATCTAGAAACCCTAAAAGTTGATCCAACTAGTTGTAACTGTTTCCATAGATCCATAGATTAGATTGTACTATGCCCACGGTGTTTCCTTTTTTTTTTCAACTACTCAACATACATTTCATGTGAAAATATCAAACAAATTTGAAAATCAATTCTAAGAATGGCCATCGATCTAGAAACCTAAGGATCGATCCAATGACCTGTACCTGTTTCCATATAGCCACAGATCAGATTGTATTGTGCCCATGGTCTTTTTTTCTTTTTTCAACTACTGAACATTCATTCAATACACTAACGCTGAGAAGAAAGCTTGTTATGATCTTTCCTTTTTTTCAACTACTCAATCTTCATTTGAATACACTAAGGCGGGGAAGAAAAGGTGACATAATAGTCTTTCCTCTTTTTCAACTACTCAACATTCATTCAATACACTAAGGCCGAGAAGAAAACTTGTTATGATCTTTCCTTTTTTTTCAACTACTCAATCTTCATTCAAATACATTAAGGCAGGGAAGAAAAGGTGACATAATGGTCTTTCCTCTTTTTCAACTACTCAACATTCATTCGGATACACTAAGGCGAGGAAGAAAACGTGGCAAAATGGTCTTTCTTTTTCTGTCAACTACTCAACATTCATTTGAATACACTAAGGTGGAAAATAAAATGTGGCAAAAATTAAATTTTTAAATTGCATGAATGTTAAATTTTTTAATTATAATTTTTTATTTGTTTATAAATTTCAAAAAACATTATATTTTATGAATATATCAAATGTATGGAATGTATATTTTATTATCTTATTCTATACTCATTTCAAAAAATTATATTTTTTTTATTTTTCAAAATTACTCAACATTCATTTGAATACACTAAGGCGGAAAAGAAAACGTGGCAAAAATTAAAATTTTATTTTGCATGAATGTTAAATTTTTTATTTCATTGCAATGGTAGTAAAAAATGAATCTCATGAGCCTGGTCCCACCTACACATTGGTATCGTTCCACCCAAGGAACCATTGGTCTTTCTCCATGAATTGGTAATATTATACTAAGAAGCACCATAATGTATGGCATTTATATTTCCCACAATTGAAAAAGCGCCATAAATCCTTCTACATGAGCATTTTTCTTCCGTATTGTTGAACTAAACATGGCAGGACTTTCCGGTGGCAACAAGAATTTCCGAAACCCTCATCCCCCCTATAACAATATATCTTAGAATCTGTCATGTTACAGTGTAGTATCCCCAGTAAGCATATAGGAGTGTAGGGGAAAACAACCCCAAAGTCAATGGGAAGCCAAGGGGAAAGGTTTCTGCAACTAAGAGGGATACCTCGATTACATAGATGTGCTTTTCTAAGCTTTTGCATTAATCAAATGTATATTTGAGGGGGAATTCAGCAATAAAAAAATGCTTGAGTAATATTCATACACAAGGGTTGATTCTTCTTCGAATTTTGATACTTTGTGTTTACTCACCTTAATGTCATTACATATAACTAATAATTTGCAAGTCCTTGTCTCATTTGATCTCATTTTATTTCAATTGTGAAGTGACTAAGCCTTGAACCGCAAACCTTCATAGCTAATATTTACAAAGTATGCATTGCCTCATTTTCTCTCATTTTACTTTAGTTAAATGGAGAAACTATGTGTTAGCCCCAAACCCACACAACTAAGCTTTGCACACTACACAATCCTCTCTCTCCCTACTATTGCACTTGGTTTAGAGATATTTTTTTAGAAGAGAAGCAATGTCTCACTAAATACCTTCCATGTTAACTTATGATTTGATCCCATTATATTTTCCAAGCATTGAGGACATTAATAAAATTTCAAAATTCAATTTCACACTCATTTGATGTAATCACCATGTTCCATCAATTTCAGGTAAAATCAACAAATAAATGTCAGTATTTATTTTGATTTTTTTCATTGATTCTAAATTAGCAAGTGAGAAAACTGCAGATGCATCTTTATTTTTAAAGTACAATCATCCAAAAAAACACATCAAAGACTAAAGATAGGTTAAAACCTTTATGGGGTGAAAAATATTGTTGGTATCCTCCATAATAATAGTACTTTCAGAAGCTGGGTTTAGATTTTACCACAAATGCAAGAACCAAAGTGAGAAGCTTATTTTAAAGTGTTTATAACATGATATATTATTAAAAAATATGAAGAAGCACACAATACAAAAAAGTTTTGTATCTAGTATCATTCTAGCTAGAGAAAAGTACTCGTTAGGCTATCTATGGCATGAGTAAGAATTGCTACCCACCTACTTTCAAAATCATCATGGACATTTAAATATTGAAAAAGGAACTGATTACGCTACCTATGACTAAATAAGAGTTATTCCCCACCTTTCCAAACTATCATGTACATTTAAGCTATCATATATTATCAACATCCTTTCTATGATGCAACGCATTACAACTTTCCATTATATTTATGAATTATATGAGTTGATGTACTTGTAAGGTGCATAAATTCCAAACTAATTGTCCAAATACCAATGTTTCCACTAAATTAATTGTTTAAGTAAGAGAGACATTTTATTGTAGGAAGCATGCATTAATCAAACACTACTCTACTCATAGTTTACAAATCCAACCAATTTTCATACACAAACACATTCAAGACTAATCCACAATAACAAGCAATTCTCAAAACAATACTCTTCATCAAACATCTACCAATGCATAAACAATGAGGAGACAAGAGACACATAGAATATGCGATCAACCAGGGCCAAAACCTCTCCAACATGAGAGGAAAACCCAAACGAGATCTTCTTCTTATATAGACTTCAACTGATGAATACCAAGACCATGGCCTAGACCCCTGACTCAATGACCTCTCCAAGACCAAGTCACAAGCCTTCTTGATTCAACTTCCTTATTTTTCCTTCAGTCAAAGATGATTAGACTTCTTCCTTCAATAACTTGAATATCCTTCAAATTCTAGTTCCATGGATCAAATTTGTAGTTCTTAGCCCTCTTGCACAAACCCTAGAACGTGTGGTTGACCAACCGTTTAAACCTTGATCTTCTTTGCTTGGATGGTATGAAATCTTATTATAATTTGGCGTGTAACCTTGCTTATCTTCTTCCTTGATTCGACTTCTTGGACAACAACAAGATCTTCGACCTTTTCTGTAGTAGATAGTTCTTCCCTCCTTCACATGTGTGGGTCTATTAGCCCTAAAACAAACCCATAAACAACACCAAAATCTTCTCTCTTTTTTTCCTTCTCTTGGTTGGTTATCTTCGCACTTCTTATCATAGACTTACTTAACCAAATTTGCTTGTCCACAAATGGAGGATGAGCTGCCCTATATATAGTGTTTTGTCTATCAAAAACACAAGCTAGGAAGTGTTCAGGAGTGCTAGGGGAACACAAGGGAGCAATAGGTGAAAATAATGCATGAAAATGAATGATTAAGATTTTGTGACAGGAAGTGTTAGTGAGTTCTCGGTGTGCTAAGGAGGGAGTGATAAGGTATGCTAGGTAGTGTTAAGGCATATTGGAAGCTAGGGAAACATGACAAGATGTGTTAGGTGTTAGGGTGTGCCAATGCATGCCACAAAGTGTTATGGACTACTAGGGAAACATAAGGGAGGACTAGTTTCAAATGCATGGAAATGAATGACTAAGAGTGTGTGACAAGGAGTGTCAACGAGTTCTAGGTTTGCTAAGGAGGGGATGACAAGGTATGTTAGGTGGTGCTAAGAAATTCTAGAGTGTTAGGGAGACATACTAGGTATGCCAATGCATGTCAGGGTGTGCCAATGCGTGTCAAGGTGTGCCAATGCGTGTTAGGGAGAGTTAGGGAGTGTGACATAAACACAAAGGGAAACTAGTCCAAAATGCATTGCAATGAATGAATAAGAGTGTATGATATGGAGTGTTAGTGAATTCCAAGTGTGCTCAGGAGGAGTGACAAAGTTATATGCTAGGTAGTTCCGAGCATGCAAGAGTACCATGACATGTCAACGAGTGGTTCGGTATGATAGGGAGTGCTAAAGCATGCCATGGCATGCAGGGAATGCTAACATGTGCCACATAGTTCCAAGCGATTGTTAGACATGCCACGTGCAATGACATGTCAAGATGTAAACTATGTTGCTTAGTTGTTTTATGCCCATGGTTAGACATGAGCCTTGACTTAGTAACTTCTTAAGTGAGATGAGCTAATATTAGGCATGAGTAGCCTAAGATGATTTATAGGCCATTCTTAGGTGAACAAGGGATAGTATAGTTGTAGTAACTATAACTTGGTCAAGATGTTATAGTCGAGGTAGGACATTGTTGGTTCCCAAGCCTTAAAACCAATAAGGGTAGTTATGAGGGCATGATCGCTAAGGAGTGCTAGGGCATGCCAAGGAATGAAAAGGTGTGATAACACATGCCAGACAATGCTAATGCATGTTGAGGAGTGTTGGGGAGTGTGAGGGAATCACAAGGGAGAACTAGGTCAAAGTGCATGGAAACAAATGAATAAGAGTGTCTTCTAGGTGTCCCAAGGACAAAGTGTATTAGGATAATTTCATAATAGGGCTTGCAATTGGTAAGCCTACAATTACAATAAGGGGTTGGAAAAAGAAATTTTAGACAAAGGGAAACTTTTGCCTAGGGACAACATTATTTTTTCAATGACTTGGTTGGGTTCCAAAGTCACAAAAAACGTAAGGCTATTTATGAGAGCATGAAAACTAGGGAGTGCCAAGGTGTGCAAGGAATGTCAGGAAGTGATAACACATGATAGAAAGTTCCAAGGCATGTTAGTCATTCCGAGACATGCCAAGTGCTAAGACATGCCAAGAGGTGTCAGGTGATAGGGTGTGGCGCCAACGCATGCTACGGAGTGCCAGGGAAACACAAGGGAGGAATAGTTTTAATTGCATGTAAGTGAATGAATAAGAGTGTGTGATAGGGAGCATTAGCAAGTTCTGGGTGAGTGAAGAAGTCATTGATAATGTATGTTAGGTGGTGTCAGGGAAACACAAGAAAGGACTAGTTTCAATTGCATGGAAATGAGTTAATAATAGTGTATGATAGGGAGTGTTAGCAAGTTCTGGGTCTGATAAGGAGGCATCTCTGGACAAAGTTTGGGAGGGTTTTGAGAAAATTTTGTGTTTCAGTGTAGACTTGCAATTTTTTTGCAACTTTTTTTTTGGCAGCACAGTGAACTCATTCTTTGCTTCTTCCTCAGGGCTCCAAATGATGTAAAATTAGCATTTTTGGAAAGCTTATGACCCCATACAAAACCCAATTTGCTTACTTTCCTGGTCTGGGGCTTAGGTTTTGAGAAATTTGCCAAAAATAAGCCAAAAATCACCTTTCTGCCCCTCTCTTTCCATTTCGTTGTGCACCTGGAGACACCTTAGGAGAATGGCCATATCTTAGCCAAACATTCGTCATTTTGAGTGAAGCAATACTCTAAAGACATCTACACTCTCCCATATTTCCAGAAAAGGCTTCTAATCTAGATTTTTACTTTAGAAAGGCACTCAAAAATGGCCTCCAACAGCTCATTGTACACCTGGAAATTTCTGAGATTTGTGTAAAATTTTCACTGTGTAATTTTTTGTAATTCCTAGTTTGACTCTGGTAAAAGTCAAAAGGGTGCAGTACATGAATGTGAGGGGTAAATGTAAATGTAGATAATGAGTAGTTAGTATTTATAAGTTGTTTTGATGTAGATTTGACCTCATTTATGAGAGAGGTTGGAGTCAAAGTTAATTGTAGAAGTTGTTTTTAACTTCCTTAGACATTAGGGTTTGGTTAGAACACCTCATCGAACAATTCCTAGAGTCATTGATTCAACCCCTAAGAGTGGGGAGATGTTTCTTTGCTATTTATGTATCATTTTTTTAGTGATATAACGGGTTGGATTTCAGAGGAGAGAACTATTGTAGCTTGTAATTGGATATTTTCTGGAAACCAAAGGACACAATTTGCAACTATTATCTAGGAATTCATGCACAGTAAGTTTTTGATGTTATTTTTTCTTTGTTATAGCTTTATATGAAAGATATTAATCTTCTCTTTCCATTCATCAATTATTAAATGGTTTTACTTACATTTTATAAACAAAATTCTTTGCATAAAGCTTTGTGTTGATGGAAAAATCATTATGTGTTACTTTATTTCTTGCTTAATGAATTCATGATTCATGCTCATTAATACCTTTCACTTCTTATAAACACTACACTACACCAAAATACCATAAGATCCATCACAAAAGTAATGCTACCTTTCTCCTTTTTGTTTTATTTGTTGTAACCCTTTGATCCTCTAACTTAGCTACCTGGTTTTTCTCCCTTATCCAGCAACAAAACCCTAAATTTTCCAAAACCCACTTGAACCTAGCTACCTAGCCTAAAATCATTTACATTCCATTCATCTCTTTGCTGTGATTTCATAGAGAGATCCATCTCTGGTTTGGTAGGGCTAGGTAACAAACTAAAAGCTTGGTCTATGATTACCTCCATCGATCTCTTCATCAGCCTTGGACATTGTGGAGGATAACGTAGGGCATGAAAACTAGGGAGCACCAAGGTGTTCTAGTGAATGTAATGTTCCCAAGTCATAGAAAAATGTAATTGTAGTTGTAAGGTCATGACTGCCAAGGTCTGTTAGGGAATGCTAGGGCATGCTAACATGTTCCAGATAGTATGAAGACATGTCAAACAAGATAAGACATGCCAAGTGCGAAGGCATGCCAAGATGTAGAAGGGTGTGACAATGCATGCCAAGGACTGTCAAGGGAACAAAAGGGAGTAACAAGTCAAACTACAAGTAAATGAGCACATAATAGGTTTAATAGGTCATCAATTTACCTTTTCCATGAGGGTCATGCTAGGAAAACCAACACTAGGTGCCAATAGGTGCCAAGTGCCAAGTGTTAATGCATTCTATGTGCCAAATCTTCCTCCATTTCTTCTCATCTAGTTTCCAATAATTGATCTCAAATAACTTTAATATTAAACCATGCCAAATCATACCAAGTCATCTTAATGCATGCCAGGCATTGTAATACTTGGCAAGTGCCAACACGTGCCAAGTGCCAATGTGCATCAGGGAGTGTGATGCATGCTATGAAGTGGAAGAGCATATCGAAGAGTGCTAAGGTGTGCTAGAGAGTCCCAATGCATCATGAGGAGTGTTAGGGAGTACTAGGACAACACAAGGGAGCACTAGGTCAAAATGCATGGAAGTGAATGAATATAAGGGTATGTCAGGGAGTGTTAATGAGTGCTAGCTGTCATGCCAAGGAGGGAGTGACAAGGTATGCTAAGCACGGGTAAGACATGCTAGGTAATAGCAAGGAATGTCAAGAAGTGCTAGAGTGTGCTAGGTATTTTTGGGGGGTGCTAGCATGTGCCAAATAGTGCCAAGGAATTCCAGGTTCTAAGACATGTTAGGATGTGCATGTTGCCATAATATTCCAATATGTTTCAAAGCGTGTTAAGGCAACAAAAGGAATAAACAAGTTAAAATGCAAGGAAATGAACACATAAGAGGGTTAAGAAGTCGAGACTTTATGTTTTTCAAAAGGGGAATGCTAGGCACTTGTAATATGTTCCAATATATGCCAAGTGCCAATGTGTGCCAAGTTCTAATGTTTTTCAATGCAATGTTTTGCCAAAGTGTTCCAAGGCATGCCAACACATGATAGGGGAGTGTTACGCTATGCTAGGGCATGCCAACATGTCCCTGGGCATCCTACTCATGTCAAGATGTTCTAGGTACAAAGATGTTCCAAGACATGTGAGGTGTCCAGGAATGTTAGTGTATTGTTCCAAAGCATGTTAAGGTGTGCCATGAGTGTTGAGGAGTGCTATGTCTTTCTCATTAATAGAATTGATAGAGATTGATTATGTATTAAATAATATAGTTCCTACACACACTAATGGAACTTTATTTAAAGGAAATTTTCTAGATAATAAACCTAATAGAGATCATGTGTTGACTCATAGGAAAACTATATTCTTATGACTTGAGGGAAATGATACACACTAATTAATTCTTAACAAATTGGCCGACTATTATAACCACTATGACATTGGACACATAATAAAAAAGACTCCACAACAATGGTCTTAAATCATTATCTTTTGACAAATAATATAGTAACAAGTACATAAATTCATCAAAAACTCATTGGAATGATCAATGATGACGAAATTTTTTAAACCATCACTAAAAGTAACCAAAAGGAACATTGGTGAGGGTCAATAAAATATCATCACTAGAAGTGTCACCAAAAAGAGAATTAGTGATGGGCGTTTAACAACCCTCACCAAAAGGGTCACCAAAGAGAAAATTAGTGATGGGCCTTTAATGACCGTCATGAAAAGTGTCATTGAAAATGGATTTGGTGACAAACCTTAAAGGACCATCACTATATACATTTACAACAATGATTTTTTAAAGACTGTCACCATATGCGACATTGGTGACAGACCTTAAAGGTCTATCACAAGCATGAAGCATCATAAAAAACTCATTGGAATGATCAATGATGATGAAAATTTATTGAACATCACCAAAAGTAACCAAAAAGATCATTGGTGATGGTCAATAAAATATCATCACTAGAAGTGTCACCAAAGAGAGAATTAGTGATGGGCATTTAACGACCCTCACCAGAAGTGTCACCGAAGGGAGAATTAGTGACGAGCCTTTAACGAACGTCACCAAAAGTGTAATTGAAAACGGCTTTGGTGACAAACCTTAAAGGACCATTACTATATACACTTACAACAACGCTTTTTAAAAGACCGTCACCATATGTCACATTGGTGACGGACCTTAAAGGTCTGTCACAGGCATGACCCTCACCAATGACTTTTTTTCTTGTAGTGAAATTGTTTTATACATGATAATCCAACTCTTTAATTTGATTTCCTTAACTCAGGCTTGCATATACTTCTTGAAAGTCATTATCATTTGCATATTGTTCTATGAAACTTTCATGCAAAATAGAATTATGCTCGAGTATAAAAGATAAATTTACAATAGGCCTTGAAAGCATATCAACTACCTTATTGTAGATTCCCTTTTCACACTTGATAACCAAATGAAATTGTTGTATAAAACCCATCCATCTAAAAATGTCGTGACTTCTACAACTTTGACTGTGACTATAAATAATACAATGGTTGATGGATGGTATGGATGATGGTCTCTTTCCGCAACAAATAGTGCCTCCATTTCTTAACACTTTGTACCAATGCATAAAGTTCTTTTTCATATATGGTATAGTTAGTTACAACTCCATTAAAGATTTCAAAATGATATGAAATGGGCTTACCATGCTTGAATAGAACTGCTCCAATGGCATAATCACTTGCATCCATTTGAATCTCAAATGGTTGTCTAAGATCCTTAAGTTCTAACACCGGTGCTATATTTATCTTTTGCTTCAAAGCCTCAAATGCTTTCTACTGTATATATCGCCAATGGAAGACTTTCTTGACACTTGTCAATGCATGTAATGGAGCTACAATGGAAGCAAAATTAGCAATAAAATTTCTCCAATATTGTGTTCCCCCTAAATATCTTCTCACCTCTGTAATTGTATTGGGCTTGAGCCAATTCAGAATGACCTCAACCTTAGATGGATGTATCTTCAGTTTACCTCCTCCAACATTGTGTCTCGAATACACCAAATAAGTCTTTCCAAATTCATACTTCGACATCTTTAAAAACAACCATTATTTTCTCAAGACATCAAGTACTCTGTTTACATGCATGACATGTTCATCTCTTGACTTGCTCAATATGAGGATATCATCTAAGTAGACAATGACAAAATCATCTATAAATGGTCTCAATACATCATTCATTACCCTCGTGAAAGTAGTTGGAGCATTTGTAATACTGAAAGGCATAACAAGCCACTCAAATGATCCGTGTTTAGTTTTAAATGCAATTTTCCAAATTTCTTCTTCAGCTATCCTAACTTGATGATAACCACTTCATAAGTCTAACTTAGTGAAATAATTTTCATACCTCAGTTGATCAAGCAAATAATCTATTCTTGGGAGTGGATAACAATTCTTTACCATGATTTTATTCAATGCATGGAAATCCACACACATGTGCCAAGTTCGATCATTCTTTGGCACCAAGACAATGGGTGAACCACATGGAAAAGTAGATGGGTGTATGATACCTTTTCTCAGGAATTTTTGAATTTTATTTTTGATTTCCAAGCTCTCCATAACAGACATACAATACATGCCAATGTTCAGAAGTCGGACATCTTGTTGCAACTGAATCTCATGTTGAATTCCCCTCTTTGGAGGTAACCCCTTTGGTTCCTGAAACATCTCACCATGCTTGCTTACCACATCAAACAAATCAGATTTCAATTTATCATCACAACCTTCAAAATATTTATAATCAATATCATTATTTTTCTTCATCATGAGAAGCACAAAATTTTTACTTGCAGTTACTAGTCTCTTCATTTGCCCTGCATTAACCAAAGAAATGTTCAGCTTTTTGTGATGGGCTCTCACTATGTACTCCACCCAATTCTTGAGAAATATGTATTTGTTGTCATGGAGATAAAATACTGATTTTCTATTATACAAATACGGACTACCCAAAATGATTCCTGAGATGTCATGTGGAACTACATCTAACTCAACTCCATCAATGAACTTTTCAGTAATGGTGAACTTCAATAAACAATTCCTTGTAACCTGTAAGTTTTCATTGTTAACTATCCAACCCAATGAATATTATGGCTTCTGATGAGGTATAGTTTCAAGGTGTAGTTTTTTAACAAAGTCTTTTGAAATCAAGTTTGATTGTGTCCCACTATCAAATAATGCATCAATCTTTATATTATTTGAAATCACTCTAACATGAAACAACTCTATTCTTGAATCTTCATTTGGAGTGTTATTTTGACTATGTGATGAAATAATGCTTGCAAAAATTTCTTCTCCTTTTGTAACCATGGTTGAAATCTTGGTCTCATCCCTAAATCTCAACCAAGGTCATGTTGTGTGGTAGTTGTCATCTTTTGTTTTCCCTTATTGTTTTGTTTCTTAGGCCTTAATTTGGGATGTAATTTCTAGCAATGGGCTTCATCATGAACTTCTTTGGAACAATGTTTGCATGTGATTTTCTCCCCTTCTTTCTTCACACTTTCATTCTTCTTTCCCTTCCATTTTCCACCCTTTTCTTTCTCCTTACCCTTTAATTGATTTCTCTTACTACCCTCTTCCTGAATGTTCTTTCCTCTAGATTCAAGGTACGTAGCTTGCACACATACCTCATCTAAATTGTTTGGATTAAACATAAGGATATTATATTTCAGATAAGAATGCAAACCCCTAATATATTTCAGCAGTGCATCTTGGGAATTCAAATTCACTCCTAATAACCAATCCCTTTTTCTAAACTCCTGTGTATAATCTTGGACTGTTTGGCCTTTAAGCTGCCTACAATTTTGCCAACTCATAATGGCTTTTTTCATATAATCTAAAGGATAAAAATGTCTTTTAATTGCAGAAACAAATTCAACCCAAGCGATGGATATCTTACTATGGATTGTCATTTCCTCTTGAGTCTTCACATCCCACCAAAATAGTGCAACTCCTTCTAGCCTGAGTAAAGCCAACTGGATCTTTATGTTGTGTTCTTGAAGGTTCTAAATTCTATAGCATACTTGCAACTGTCGAATCCAATTGTCCAACTTTTCCACATTCACCTCTCCATTGTACATGAGAAACTTGAATTTTATGTCCAATTTCAATAATGGAGTCTTTCCTTTTGGGGTTTTGGAATGAATATGGGAAGTTTCAGTGGTGGTAGTGGAAGATGATGCTGTGAGAGATGGTGAAGATGATGAGAAAGATGATGAGGATGGTGGAGAGGGAATTGGATTTCCACCATTCCCTTTGGAATCTTTCTCATCTTATTTTTTCCTCTGAGCTTCCTTCTCCATGTGGAGGTTTATAACCCTCTCCAACCATTCTAGTGTTCCTCTCTTCATAGAGGACTTTAACCATCTCAGTCAAAGTATAGAAAGCTTTCTTGAATTATTCCTATTCTTAAGAGGGACCTTCAAGCTCTCTTTCTCCAGACATAATGGCTATGGATTGAGGCTCAAGAATTGGTGCTTCTTGTACCTCTTAAATCTCAGTTGAATACAAAACCCGAGGAATTTCAAGTGCAGCTAGAATTGGAACGTTGGGTGGTGGCAATTGTAGCCTTGTGGTTCTCCTTATTCTAGGCATTACCTCAAGATTTGTAGCTAATAGCTTCCCTTCTCCTTTCTGCAACTTTAACCTTGTAAGAATTACAATTTTGCAACCATTAAAACCCTAATTGCACAAACTAAAGAAATCAAGCAAGTCAACCTTTGCTCTGATATCAAATTGATTTGTTTTTGTATGATTACTTTTCATGTGCTAATAACAATTATAGATCTATAAATATGTGCTTTCTTATTGCTCCTTGTGTTGAGGCTTCATTAGTTGTTTGTGCCTACAATCAGGTAAATTTATTTAAGTCTAAAAAGATATTCATGAGCAAAATAGCTTCAAAAACAATTACTGAACAACAAACATGTGGAGTGCAACAAACAATCAAAGAGACATATTAACACAATGTTTTGATGAAGGAGTTCACCCCTCCTAGGCTACATCTCCTTGGTCCAGCTTCCATGTCTTGGGCCTTTATATTATCTCAATGTGGAAAAACTTATATTTACAAAGCTCTATGGCTCCTAATACCTGCACGAATATGTTCAAAATATCCAAATTAGCCAAGAAAACCTCTTTCTGAGCTCAATTTGGTCGAAAATGAATCAAGATATGCTTCATTCAAATTTTCCTCAAGAAAATCCACTAAAACTATAGAAGACTCTAGTCAGCACCACGAATTTGGTAATTCCATAGAAATTGGCATGCCTCCAAAACTTTCGCCAACCTTAAAAATGGGCTAATTAATTTAAACCCATATTAGCAGCGTTAAGTGCACTTATCTGTTAATGTTGGCACGTGGTCTAATTTGCATGGGCGCAT